>PVJA010027294.1:0-28720 GCA_004027025.1 Myocastor coypus
ATGCCAACCTCGCCCCTGGGGCACACTGAGAGGGTGAATGAACGAGACTGGGTGCAGTGGCACCCGCCTGTAATCCCAGCACTTGGGAGGCCACAAAACAGGAAGGAGGATCACTCCAAGTCTGATCTATGTAGTGAGATCTCATACGAAATTAATTAAATAAATAAATAAACAAAAATAAAAGCTGGGGAGATAGCTCCGTGGCACAAGTGCCTGCCTGGCAAGGGCAAGGTCGTGAGTTCAAACCCTGGTCCCAAATAAATAAACACACACACACACACACACACACACACACACACACCCGGCTCCGTAACCCTCTCTGTGTGCTCCTGACAATCATCTGTGAGCACACAGCTTCCTTTTCGACACCGCACCTCCTCCTGCCTGCATCACATTTGTACTCACTGGGAAACATTCTCAACCCGTCCTGGCTGATTTATCGTGAGTGCCGGTAGCTTCAGAACATCCATTTCTGTGCAATTTTTCTTTCACTGAAGATTTACCATTGTTATGAATGAGTAGTAAATATTTTCTAATTTCATTAATTTTTAAAATACACCATCACCGTTATTTTGAGCAACTGATAAGAAAGCAGATAAATCATTTCCCGAGATATTTTAGATTTTATATAATTCAGTGCATATACTCTTCTCATTAAAGATACTGAGAGACAGGAGATAACTTTCTTAGAAATATTAATCATAAAATCATAGTTACGGGAACAAAGCAAATGTAATATTCCTGGTGCTAGCTGCAGAGCTAGGTCTGAACTATTCAAACAGATTTAGGAAAGCAGGCATTAATTTGCTATTTTCTTCCATCATCTTTAATTCATTAAAATAGTGGATTTTGGTAGGAATTCAACCCAACCTTAGTAGAAAGATTAAATCTGGGAAAAGACAAGGCAAACATGAATTTAAAGACAGGAGGTCAGTTCCTTTCCCCGCATGTGGAACGTCGAGTGACCCGTGTTAAGCTGGAAGCAACAGTAACGCATAGTCAGCAGTGGTGGATTCTGGACTCTATTTCGCATTTTTCTTTCAGGTAGACATGGTTGTAGCAATTAATTCTATCCAAAGGAATCTGAATATAACCTTGTGTGCTCCTTTTCAGTTAAATAATAAATCACATTCTTCATCCCTAGCCTTCTGAACTCTGATGGCTAGTCAAGGGTGAGTTCACGGGTTCACCCCAGAGCCAAAGGAAGGGCACCACTCTGCTGCCCACACGTGGGCCCTAGCACGGAGCTCAGGCTTTCAGACTGTGGAAGAGAGGAAGAGGGAGCCTTCCAGGTCGCACAAGTCCAGGCCCCTGTTCCCAGGCTCTGTGCTTGTCAGAAGCCGCCTCCACTGGGCAGGAAGTGCTGTCTCCCCTTGGGGGTTTACATTGCCAAGTGAACTCAGGCACCTACAGATAAAGGCTGCAGCGTCTGACAGTCAGCTGACACGTGGTCTGAGCATCCCTACACAGGTCCCGGCACAGCGATCCCCCAGCCCCTTCAAGGAAGTCACTCTGGGGGTGGGGGCAGCCATCACGCAGCCTCCAGGAGAGGTGCAGAAGGTGTCAGCATCAAGTGGGCGCCTAGGGCTGCTTCTGCTCTCAGCGACACCAAGGAAACACAGCTGCCCTTCCACAGCCCGTAAACAATGGCACCCCAAAAACAGAATAACGTACATATGAGTTCCATTTGGAGAAAGAAAGGCTACGAAAAAAGTCATCAGACATTGGCTCATTTTAATAAAAGATTCCAAAATACAAGGAGCGTGCGCTTCAGAGATGTGGTCTTCCTACATCACGCAGCGCGAGGAAGATCTGTGCTCGCATAAACAGAGACACTCTGTTCTCTAATGTGTGACCTAAACGCAAGCCACGTGGAGGCCAAGGGGAGGAGCCGAAGGACACCAGGAGCTTCGATGACCAGGCTAGGGACAGCTCTGCGCCTTCTTCCTTCAAGGGAACTCGGGCACAGAAGACTTCTGACTGGAAGGACGCCAGCAGAGACACCCACCCCTTGACTGCAGAAGAGGAATGCACGAACCTCTGCCTGGCGCTGGGCTTCTCTGAGCCGATTCCTCCGCCTGCCTGGCAGGTTGCACGGATTTCAGGCAGGGTCTCGCTACCGCAGGTTGGGCGGCCCTAAAAAGGATGTGGAGAGGAGCATTTGCATTTGACTCCAGGGTACCAGGGAAGCTTAAGTCTTAGAAAACCCAGGTAAAGAACAGAAGCAAGGAAGAAGGTACGAGGGGGTAGGTGCCCGAGCAGGGTGGCACTGCCAGCGTCTGAGTGGCGACTCCACGGACACCATGGAGGCCCAGTGGGTTTGCCATGTCTTTGCTGGAGCAGTGACTGTAGTTATGGACAGCAGGGGGCTTTGAACCCTGATGGCTGCAGCTGTATGGGGGGAGGGCCTCAATAATCCCTGGAATGTTTTCTTTCTAATAGACATCCAACGTTATGTGTAAAATAAAAGTTTCTTTTGCCAAACTGAAATTGCGAAATTACAATCAGAATAATTTATGGAGCAATAAACATCCTTGTACACAATCTAAAAAGTAAACACCAGTGCCACACGTTAGGGTGAGTCAATATTTGCTTGTTGTAAACATGACGCTGCTTTACGTTTGGGAGGATGGGAGACTGTGGAGAGCAAACCATGAGCTGCGCTGCGTGCGCGGGTGGTGTTCAAGGCACAGCGCTCAGGGCGCTTGTGCTTCACACGCTTCCCAGTCTGTACCTCACAGCCAGGACCCCCGAGACACCCCTCCCGCCCCGCACCTGCGCATGTGCGACTGCACCTACGTGAACACAGCCTGATGCGTCACGGGGAGGCAACCACGCATGCTGATCTATCAGAAATCGGCACAGAAATGAGCACTATTATGTTTTTGAAAATCAGTGCAATGGTATTTATAATTCCCAGTTAATAAATAAAACCAATAAGAGATAATGTGTTTATAATAGAAAGACAAAATGATATGCCTAAGATGATAGGAAATATGGCTGCTCATTTCGTCAAATGAAAGTGCTATTCACAAAGACCAAGTACAACACTGATTCCCGCCACAGTACAGACTGAGATGCACAGCTGATTACAGTATCAACAAGCAAGGCCATTTTAATATAAATGAATGTACCTACGTGATTTTATTTTTTATGCAGGATAACACTAGGTATTATTAAGAATGCATAAGGGGACCCAGCAGGATGGCTCAGTGGTCTAAAGCTCCTGCTTCGGAAAGCTTGGGCAGATGCAGGGACTGTGGCTCGATCCCCAGCCCCCACATCACCAGCCCTGCACTCAGGGTAAGCTGAGCCGGCCATAAAAATAAATAAATAAACAAACAAAAGTTCTGAAAACAAGAAAAAATTTTTTTAAATTAAAAAAGAATGCATAAGGGAAAAGCCATAATAAGGCACAATGAGCAGGATGCAAGCTATATTAATAAATAATAAATCCCTTCCGCTGCTGTGCTGATACTAACCCACTTTCTAATACCCTGGAAGGTTTCCTGATGTTTTCTTTTGCTCAACTCAAGGACAGGTAGATTTCCTTGTTTTCTAACTTCATTTTTTCCACTGAATCATGAACGATATTCAGGACACTCTTGCCCTCTTCTTTGTCTTTGCCCTTTACTTGGAACTTGCTGTCATGCTGAATGTCAGCACCTGTTGTACACCTGAAACATGCTCTGTCAATGCCGGGTGTTGTGGTCCAAGTAGAAGTTCCACCACTAAAGTTAGAGATTACATACATAAAAACACACGAAAGCCGATCCACGGATTTCTGGTCCTCCTCTCCTGACTGCTGTGCGGACCCTCAGAGGTGGCCTGGCACATCTGCGTGTTGGGTATCCATCTTCTTTACTACTGGGTGTTGGCAGTAGTCTTGGCAAAGCTGCCACTGTGCCCGCTTTGCATGGCCTCGGCCAGCTCTTGGTTTGCAGTTCTCTGTCAGTGTATTGTCAGCAGGCGACAGTCGTTCCTGATGCATAAGGTGGGGTGGAAAGCCTTGTGGAACAGTGTCTCTGGGACTGGCCTGCTAGCATTAACAATGCCGCACCCTGGAACAAACTATGAGATTTACAAAGTGACAATTTTTAATGATAAATAAGGAAGTTTGGAGAAAAAGTGCAACGCCTGTATGTGATCCCCAAAATAAAGGTGAAAATGAATGTTTTTTCATGTTTAACTGATACCATAGTTTTCATGTTTTCCGTAGTCTGCCACTGGTTGTCCCTGACCCTTGAAGGTGGCAGCTCTGGCCTGAGAGTCCAAGAGTGGGTCCTATCTTGCTTCATGCTCCCATATTATGAGTCTTAATATGAGTCTAATTTAAATATTAGTCTAATATTTAAAGTCATATTAAATATGAGTCTAATTTAAATATTTGTATAAAGTAATATATCATTAATATTCATGTTAAATTTTTATCTACTCAGTATATAATTCTGACGTTTTCATTGATTTATTGACATTATTCTAAAGAATATAAATAGTAAAATAGTAGAAACAGTACAGAATTTCACTAAACAAAATGGCAGAAATTCAAAAATGGTTGTTATACTTCATATTGTTGTCTTCAAATTGGTTGTTTAGATTATCAGCATGCTATTTAAATCAATAAAAATAAAATTTAAAAAGAAGAAAAAAAAAGTTAAGCATTAACTGTTCCTTTTAACAGACCAATAGAAGTGAGCAGTGCAATTAGCCAATCTATCATATATATACATATATATATATATAGTTATCCCCTTCTTTCTTTTTCTCCTTTTCCTCTTCTCCGTTGTTCCTTCCCTTTGAGCAGTTACTGTCCCCTGCACAGTATCCATTGTACCTTTCAGATGTTATTTACTCTTTGCGGTTCTTACACTAGGGAGATAATCCAATCTTTACATTTGTGGGTCTAATTTACTTCACTTATGAATATGGAAACAGGCCACCAAAATTAAAAAAACCCAATCCAAAAACGGGCATCTCAGATGAACACACTCCTCAGAGGAAGAAATACAAAAGGCAAATAAATACATGAAAAAATGTTCAACATAATTGGTCACTTAAGAGATGTAAATTAAAACAACACGAGGTTCCATCTCATTCCTACGAGAATGACTGTTATCAGTCAATCAACAACAAATGCTAGAGAGACTGTGGGGAAAAGGGGAAGCCTTCTCCACTGTTGGCGGGCATGCAGGCTGTAAAAACACTATGGAAATGAGGGTGGGGATTCCTCAAAAAGCTAAGATAAAAGAAAAACAAAGAGCTTAGGCTGAAGATCCCATTCCGCCCAGCTATTCCCCGCCTGGGTATTTTTCCAGAAGAACTGAGAAACCCTTAGGGCAGCGATATGCGCTCACCCATGTTTATAGCAGCTCAGTTTGTCAGAGCAAACTCTTGGAAGCTGCCCAAGCGCCTATCAACTGAGGAATGGATGAAAAGATGTGGTATTTTTTATACATAGTCTATGACTTCGCTATAAAGAAAGATAAACTCAAGGCTTTTATAAGTAAGCACATGCAACTAGAACCCATATTTGTAAATGAAATAAGTGCTTTGTTTTCCAATAGCACTAACAGTTTTCACATGGTGGATGCTATGATCAAGTGTGATACTGAAGTAGGAGTCAGCTGCCATAGCTGACAGACAGGGCTGGGCTTTTGCCTTCGCTCAGGGCAAGTGCAAGAGCATAGAAACTGATTAGCAGGTAAAAGCAGGCCGAGCGCCCAGCTGGCCTGCAAGTGACCCCGGCGCCTGGGCCTGGTGGGGCAGCGCACAGCAGAGCACACACAGAGGCACGCGTCCCTGCAGTGCCAGCAGAAACGCGCACCTGCCACGCCAGGACTGTGCTGGAGACAGCACAAGCCACCTCGCCATGGCTCTGCCGCAGAAAAGCTCACCTCCACTCTGTTGTTCCCTGATGGAACTAACCAACTGCTTTCTGAGTCAGAAGTCACTGCCAGTGCTGCGTGGACAGACGTAAGAGTGCGCACGACTCCCCGGCCTCTGACCTCGACTGCTGCAGACGGAGAATGGGCCTGTGGCCAGGCTCCCGCAGTGGGTCAAGGCTGCTAGCTCAACAGAGGGAACAGAAGGAAGGAAGCAGAATTCCCCCGTGGCTTTTAAGCGCTTCGATTTCCAAGTCGTGGCTCCAGTCTCTTCTTAATTTCTACCAAGTTTGTCATGTAACTGCCGGGAACAGGGAGACGAGCTCGCTGACCTCTGCCCAGACACAGGCTGGGCCTGGCCCAGGCTGCTGACGTGCGCCCACCATGCAGAGGAACTTTATGCTAACTCCACTTAGCCTGTAAAATAGGCGAAAATAGGCTAGAGTAGGCTTACAGGATAAAATGAGATCGTTACCCGCTATCTATCACATTTCCTGCGCAACACTGGTTTTAAGAAATATGTTTTTGCTGACGCGCTATACGAAGCTTTCCAGACAAATATTCAGCTCAACGTTCAATTTTCTTAACACGCAGAAGCACCCGGAGACCTTGAGTTTACAGCGATGGCAAAGGAAAGTCTCCTCGGCTGTGTGCTTTCTCGACGGCCAGCGCTGCTGTCTGTAGGGAAAGATGACAGCGCCGGTGTCCTAGAACTCACGGATCCACAACGTGTGAGGATGGTGTGTCTTCCGTTAGCATGGAGGCGCAGTGGAAAGGAGTGGAAAGCCCTTACGGTCCGGCAGCAAGGTGCCCCGCTGCTCTCTCAGGACTGGTGGTGAACGCGAAGTCACTCCGCGAGCGACACGCCTGCTCACTCGCGTCTCCTGCAGCACTGTTCATGCATCTAAATGAACCAGAACGGTCACCAGCAGATGAAACGGCGCACAGGGCAGCAGCTGCTGGGCAGACGGGACCCTGCCGCGGTGGGAGCCCGCGGGGAACCACAGGACGCTGCGGTAATGGAAATCACCCAACCACAACGACGTAAATGTTGTCCGCACTTATTAGCAGAAGCTAAAATTCTAGAAATGGAGCGGAACGGAGGCACTGCAGGCTGGGGCCAGACACTGGGAAGGCAGAAAACGGAGGCCAAGCACCCTTGGACCAGCAGCCTCGCGGTCCAGGGGGAGGCGGTACAGTACTTTGTACCCAGTGGAGCAGTCGCCTCTGTGATAATAGCCGTGCATCTCAAAATAACTAGGAGGACAGTTGAGGGTTCTGAACAAGCAGGAGTAACATGTGAGGAAATATAAATGTTATTTACCCTGTTTTGGTAATTATACATTTTAGGCATCTATTAAGTTACAACACTGTACTTCACAAATAAGTGTGTTAGTAGAGTCTACTTGAAACACTAAAGTGAAGAAGGGGTCTAGACTCCTTGTGGGGCTCATGAGAGGCCTTTCTGGTGTCTCTCCCTTGGAGCCAAGACAGAGCCACCAAGTTTTAGCTGCACAATAGAGACCATGCTGAAACCACTGGCACAGCCAAACTGTTAGCACTTGAGCAATTTTGTCAAGATATGTGCTTTGATCATACACAATGTGCATATATTAGTATGGTATAGTAAGAGTGTATTCTTAAAAGTGTTTACATGTGATCCGTGAATTAGTTCAGTACAAGAATATTCACTGGCTATGAGAACTCGAAGATATATGTAGTGGTTGATACATTTTGTCAACGTGGCTGGATGGCTCAGTGACCAGTTCTCTGTGAGTGGGAGCCCTGCCCTAGAGTACAATTGGTTCCTCCCTGGAGCATGACCAGGGCCTGCCTAGGATAAGATTGGTTCCTCCCTAGAGCAGGATCAAGGGCTCATCCTGGGGTATGATTGGTTCTACCCTAAGGCACAATAGGCCCATATCAGAATGACTGAGTACAAAGAAACATTTTAAAGGGCTAAGGAAAGAGTCAAGGCTTCCCTTCATCAGAGAAGCTTCAGTCTTCGCATTCAGACTGAACTTCATCGTCTGGCTCGCAGCGCAGACTCTTCGGCCTCCAGCTTGGATCTTTCGCCATCCGTCGCAGACTCTTCAGCGTCTATTACCGACACTTCAGTCTTCCAGCACAGACCCATCAACCGATGGATAGAGGCTTACATGGAGTGCTGCAGTGAAGTTCAGATCTCGGGACTGAATTCTTCATTCGGGAGCATGCAGATGGCCTCTGCATGCTTCCTCATCTGACTCTGTGGCTGACTATTGTAAGCCAATCTTATAATTCCTTATAGATTGTATATTTTGTGTTAATATCCATTCCTTATATTATATCTGTTCTGTTCCTCTAAGTAAGATTCTGACCAATACTATATACATTACAGTATTTTGTAGATTTAGTTTTTAGATATTCTTTATTACATACTGTAGAACACATGAATTCACTGTCCAAGAAAAAGCTGTGTGTATACACACATGCATATGCAATATATTTATAGAAATATATTTGCACAATATATCCTATATATGCACATACATAGGCACACATATAAAGTGTTACACCTTTATTATTTTGAACTTCTTATGGTAAAAATATCCATGAGATGTGTGAGTGAATATATTAAATGACATTATGCTGTATTGTGAATGGCACTCATGTGCAGTGCTAGATGGGGTGTCTATAAGTACATTGTGAAGCCACGTGTACTGATATCGATTATGATTTTGGTCACATTTACACGATGAATTCACCCTCACAGGCCGAGAGATGGGCTCAGATGAATGCTCCTGCAAGTCACATTTCTCATGTAGAAACTGAGCGAGAGGCTTTCCCACAGATGAAGACAATGGCGCCTGTTCTTCTGGCTCCTTCAGAAAAGCATGGGTGGGCCAAGCATAGCAAGAAATAAATGTGTTCTTCAGGATGGAAATTTTCAGCAAAATATGGCCCAGATTTTTACACAGCGCTCGTTGAGTGCCCCTAGAATGGTTTTGCTGGGAAACTCAGAAGGATGTTGGGGCCTCACAGATTTCAGAGAACTTGAATGGCCAATATCGTTCCAAAGAATATTGTTTCCCGTGCCTACCTCGGTCATGAGGAGTGACCAAACCTGAGCCTTTCTCACAGGGATGTGCAAGTAATCCAGCCAGAAAGAGAAAGGAGAGGACGCTGCCACAGGCTCCGCCCTGCCCCAAGGGTGCACGTGTTCGTGAGTGAGCTGCTGGGCCTCAGTCCCAGAGTCCGAGCCTCCCCAGCAGCCGTCCTGCACTGCGCCCACTACCCCAAGGCTTGCACGTGGCTGAGCTCTGCCCGAAGTGGAAGGGCCGCCCAAGCCAGGCCCCTGCAGGGTTCCTTCCTCTGCAGGAGGGCATCGTCTGTCCACTCTGCTCAGAGCAGCTAGAAACAGCGCTGCACGGGCTGGGAGTCTCCATGCCCCACGGGCCTTGTCCTCTGCCACACAGGAGAATCGGAGCGCTCTCGGGATGGCGCTATCGGGGTGGTGGCTCGCAGCTCCTCTTTGGAAGCCATCAGTAAGTGCCTCCATAAGCAGCTGCAGCTGCCACTCCAGCGCTTGCCACGGAGCCAGTGAGACAGCAGTCACCGCTCAGGCTGAGGATAATGTCACCACAGATATTTATAACAGAACAAGCAGTTCCAGCCTTTGCAGAGTCTCACTCCAGAGGACGACTTTCCAATCTTCTAGGCGATAACTTCTATAAACTAACCGCTCTGCTACCATATTCACAGAGACGTCCCATCTGTACAGCTTCTGTTTCTATTTTAGGTTTATTTTTTCTCAGTTCTCTGGTTTCCCTGCATCTCTGTCCCAGATACTCTGGCACTTTTCCAAAAGAAATTTATCCACTTAGGAGTCAAACTGGAAACTTCCCTTGATCTTACTTAGTTTCCTTAAACTTCCTTCGTATCTTCACAGGCTCCTCGGTCTCCAGGTGCTTCTCCCATAAAGCAAACCCTACCAGGCTCTGAGGAGCAGGAAGAAGAAGGGGTGCACATGGGCTATATTTTCAAGGGCGCAGCGTCACCACCACTCGTTTCCCCTGGGCTGTAGCTCAGTGCCAAAGCACTTGTCCTACGTGACGCAGCTGGGGTTGGAGTGCCTGTGTTGACACCAACAACCACGGCAACCCGCGAGCTGTGTGGAACACTTCTTTCATGGGCAGAAAATTTAAAAGTGTATCTGACCCTGTATAATTAAAGGAATTAAATGTATTTATCACAGAAACTATAAAGTTTAAGATAACTGACAAGCAAATTATCCTGATCGATTGTGCCGAACTGTGTGGGCGAGTAGGAGCACTGTGCCCATGAAGGCACAAGGCCACATGCTGTGCTGTCAGCCTGAGGCACTCAGAGACACCAGCTCCTCTGCGGAGCACAGCTCAGGGCGTGTCTGGGGACGAGGGGCCTGCAGGCTGCACCCTGACCCTGGAGACGGAATTCCTACCCTGGGCATGCATGGCTCAGCCCACCAGCTTCTAGCCCAGAAGGGACAAGAAGGGAAAAAGAAGGAAGCCTTCCTTGGGCCCTCCAGAGTCCCTCCTTCCCTCCGGCTGCATCAGACATGCGACTCCAGGTCCTTCTCACCGCATACAGACTCTTGAGCCTCGGAACGCAGACCCTGCAGCTTGCCATGGCACCTGAGCGTTTGCAGGGAGCTCCCACCCTTGGCTGTTAACTGGATGTCCAAAATAAAGATGCTGAAATGCGCCCTTTAGGGTATATGTATATATCCTGTACCCCCACACATTTATCCGTCAGTCAAAATAATAAAGGCAAAAGTCAGACACATCCTGCTTTCATCCACTAAATTGTCCAATAAGCAACTGCTGAAGAGGAGAGTATTTTCCACTGGATCAAAAGGGGTTTTTTTCCATTCCTTAGTCTTTAAGTTTTATCTAAAGGATTCTTAGAGACCAGCAGGGCTGTTAAATGTATCCCAGGGAAACCATAGGGCACTGAAGTACAGAGAGCAGAGTAGCAGCTGGACAACAGACAGAGCAGTCCAGGGTGACACACCTCGGTATGGAGCCCGACACCTGCAGTCGGGATAGCGCACAGCCAGTGTGATGACTGAGTGCAGGAGTACCCCAATTCCTCTCAAAATTTTGCTTTCCCTCCGTACTCTACATTAGGAGGTAAATGTGAGGGCAACCAACTTCCTCACATGAACTGAGGTGCAGCCATCTTCCCCCAAATCATAAAACAAATTATGCTAATAAACTGCGGTACCCTGTACTCCACAGTGCCCCCACCTGAACGTCACAGTGCTGAATCTTTTCTCTCAATGCAGCCTTTGGCAATTTAAAATAATACTGAATATATCAGAACTTTAAATCAGATTAATGTAGGGTCTAGACAAGTTTGCTATTATCTGCAGAAATAAAATTAACAAATGGAAATTAAATAATGATATACATAACATACCTGTGATGCATTGTGAAATTATTTCCTCTTCCATGAGACCGAGTCATAAATATCGTCTTTCATGGTCTTTAAGCAAGAATGTAATTAATCATTGAGTGTCCATAGAAAAAGCTTAACATGATGCAGATGATCTAAAATATTGTTATTTTCTAAGGACATCATTAGACATCATTACTGTGGTTTGATAAGGCTAGAAAATTTGGGGTATTCTACCTAAAATGAAAAGTTGAAGCATTTTTGTTTAATTCAAACATAATGAACCTTGCATGAGCATAATCTGCATAGCACTTTATTCTCTGGAGGAGAGGCCCACTGGGGTTGTGCTTGCCTTAAGGACAAACACAAAGCAATGAGCACATGTATGCGCTTCTTTCATCCATGGCTGCGCCTGCCTCTGCTTTCCTTATCTGCTGTGGTCCTGTGACGGGGAAAATGTTATCCTGCTTGTGTGATGTCAGGTGTGTGGAGCTTGGGTTGGCAAATATGGAAGAAAGTTTCTAGGACAAAGGAAAGAAAGCCCTTCGGAGACAGGAGGGGCCCCTTGCCCAAGGGCATTTTATACATCAAAATCAGTGTGTGGGAAGTGGGTCAAGCTGCGATGTAGCTGTAGGATGGCGAGCGCAGTCGCTCAGCTGGTCCTGATCCGGTAAGGAAGGTGGTGCGGTTCTGATCCACATCTGCCTGGAGGTCCGGGGCGGATGGAGCGGTGTGACTGCAAGCTGCTGTCCATCTCGGGAGGCCTGCAGGCCTGGCTGTGCGTCCCGCCTTGAGGGCTGGCTGCCTTCAGCCTCCACTCCAGCCCAAGCCGCACAGGTCTCCACACTGACTCTCCCCGAGGCCCAATCAGATCCATGGCGATGTGAAAGAAATACACTAGCAAATGTGTTTATATTTCTAGATTGTTACTGCATGCAGATTGAGAATATTTGAAAAGTGAAAGCATTTGAAAGTGAAAGCATTCTTTATATCTTCCATGTCATTTAACTTTCACATGGTTTTTTTTTTGTTTGTTTTGTTTTTTTCCCATAGACAGTGATACTGTAATGTGAGGAAATACATAGTGGCTACAAGTAAAAGTTACTGCTTGACAGTAATCGCAAAGGACTTACCTCTACTTTTTTCTCCTTGAATGTGCCTTTTCCAGAATGTTTTCAGGGTTACTTATGACAAAAGAGTAGGATTTACATTATTATCATTGGGAAGCAGATCTGAAGGCCTCCCAGCGTGGGACAGGTGACCTTCAGCTACACAGAGCCATGGTCCTCTGCCCCAGAGCGCAGGGCTGCTCCCTCCACGACTTCCTTGTGGCTTGCAGGCTCTCCAGAGCTGGAGAGCCCAACTGAGGAAGGAGGGAGGTTTATTGAGAAGGATTCAAGCCGTAGTTCTAGAAGCACAATCAGACGACATAGCTTTAGAATACTTATAGGAGAGTTGCTCAATTTTACATAGGTTAGTGCTAGAAAATAGGGTACGTAATTGCAGGGTCAAGCTAGGTAAACACAGAATTCATTGAGGAAGTGTCTTATTTTTGTTTTGTGAAAAAAAAGTTTTAAAAACCATTACAAAATAATAAGGGAATACCATTATACTTTGTATCATCATCTTAAACATAGAGTATCAGAGAGATATACAGGGCTCTCTTACAAAGAAGAAACAAACAGACGGTACCAAAGAACTGTATCTTCAATAAACTGAGAGAAATTAGTAGTGTAACTGAAACAGATCAGCATATATGTTAAAATATATCTGAAACAGTGGAATAGATTATTTTAGGAATTATAGTATTTGGACTTCTCCCTACCTCCTTTGTTTTCCCTGTTTACTTCCTATTTTCTAATTTTTATTTTTGGTTGAACAAGTGCTTTGATCAGGTTTCTCTTTTTACTCTTTGGTGAGATATTCTCTCGAAATATGAGC
Source organism: Myocastor coypus (assembly GCA_004027025.1). Taxonomy (NCBI): domain Eukaryota; kingdom Metazoa; phylum Chordata; class Mammalia; order Rodentia; family Myocastoridae; genus Myocastor; species Myocastor coypus. The sequence goes on from PVJA010027294.1 coordinate 13,242, forward strand.
CTGGGGTGCGCCTTCTATGGGCCATCGCTTCCCTAAAGATGTACAGCTAGAGGCTCATGCTGTTTCCCATAAAACGAAAACAAACCGAAAGACATCAGGACTAGGCTACTCCAGAACTATCAGAAAAACACAACAACTTCACTAGCCTGCAGTCTTACCGAAAAATAAAGCACACTAAATAGTTTGTGGTTTTAAACTTCCCACATCCTTGGTATCTCTCCTGGACACATAAAAGCTGGATGTCATAACCGCATGTCGTATGGCCCCACAAAATGCCTCTTAGCACAGAGGCAGGAGTGATAGTTCACGCTAGCAGGAGCGGCTCTGGAACATACAAAGCTGGCTTAGGCGGTCGACCCCAGTGGGGGACTGGGTGCCTGAACTGTGAACTTTAGAATAGCAAAGACAAACACAGTCTCGTGGAGTAGACCGTCTCCACATTGGCTGCACGATCAGGAAAAAAGCATTTGACCTTAGAGATTTTCTTTTTCCTTACTGTAAAATACAAAGTGGTAGTGCCTATAGCCAACACTTCCTGAAAACTGAATGGAATGGGCCTCTTGCGTGGCCTGTGCTGAGCAGGTGATGGAAATAAGCCTTAGATTGGAACCTACATTAAAATATGAGCTCAGGCTCTCCTTGTGTCCGACTGCATGGTGCCCTTCAGAATCAGCTGTACAGCAGGTGGACGGAGCAGCAGGAAATGGGACACAGATGAGAGCCTGGTCCCAAGGAAAGTCAGTGGGCACTGGGGCCTGGGTACGAATCAGCGAACAGCACAGCCTGGTGCAGGTTGTTTCGTTTCCCAGAGCTTTCGCTCTTCTCGGGTGTATATAACAAGGATAGCAGGAGACAGTCATGCATCCCCTAGGACGGAGCGTGTCCACTGGGAAATGGCAGGGTGGGTGCTGTAGGATGTCCAGATGGAGACGGTGCAGCTCCGGAGCCCAGTCTATGTCCTGGGCCCACCACTCGTGCACTCCGTGCTGGCTGATCTCTCTCGCTGTGGCCTGGGGCTTGACAGCTGGACTTCGTTACGCAGTTTGCACGGACGGAGCAAGGACAGCAATCGTGTTACTCCCCAGCGAGATCTGCAGTTGAGAATGCGTCTTCTTTCACTCTGACAGAAGTCACTAGAAGTGGCTCAAGATGTTATTGCTGTTGTAAACCTGAGGGGCGAGGGGAGGTCATTTTTATTGAAATGGGAGGCCTCCTGGAGCTCATAGATGTTAGCTCAGGCTTGACTCTCACCAGTCCAAAGCACATGATGCCACCGGCCACCGACATTTCTGTTTTACTTTTTTTGTGTGGGAAACAGCATTGCACTTGGTATTTGGTTAGTAGCTCGCCTTTGGTAAACACTCAGTTATTTTTATTAGCTTTTTTCTTCCCCTAATTAAGTCCATGTCTGGTGAGCTGTTTGGAAGAGAATAGTTCTCTCATTATTCTGAGCAAAGAACAGTGTTGACTGAGTATTTCTCTGTGGCTGTACAAACATTTTCTTCACCACCGGCTTTGTATGAAATACAAACATGTCATAATTAAAGGAGTTACCTTACTTTTTTGTTATAAAGAGAATAAAAATAAAAACATTACAAATGATACAGAATATCAAAACATGACGACAGGAAATCAACAATATATGTTATATTGCATATTGTTATCTTCAAAGTAGTTGTTTAGAATAACAGTGATAGCCATACAAAAGTGATAAAAAATTAAGCATCAACTGTTCCTTTCAATAAACCCATAGAAATCAGTAGTATAATCATCTTCATTACCTTATGTGTGGTGTCTATTTTTTCTCTTTCTAAAGGAGTTACTGTAAACCATGTATTTCTTCTGCATAAAAACAAGTAAATTTTTAGATTCACTTTCCGCCTTGAACAGCCAAAAGACAGCACCTGTCTGATTGTAAAGGATCTTAGGATCTTGCCCCAGTAATGTCTGGAGCAGAGCACCTGCAGACTGCCAGGGGTGAGAGAGCACAGTACTCAGAAGTGCTGGCCCAGTCAAGTCACTGTTCCGCAGGGAACCTCCTGTTCTCAACACATTCCATCTTCACAAGCCAGAGCAATGCAGAGTATAAATCAGAAGGAGGTCTATTCAAGATTCATTGATGAAGGAATATATTTTTTCTTTAATGTATTGCTACAAGTCAATATAAATGAATTTCTGGCCTCGGCCCTCTGTGCTCGGCCAGGAGTTGAGCTGCAGGAGCACAGGCAGAGATTACAGACCCGCGATGGAGCCTCTGAGGAGGTGAATAACAGCTCTTCAAGTGTGCAACACAAAATGGCCTCCAATAAAGCTACACTGAGAAAAATGGAAAAAGTGAAAGAGTTGAGGAAGCAGAACCTGAAGAGTCTGTGGCAGAGAAAGTACTGGACCTGCGCGTAGTGAAGGGGAGGGCGGAGTGTTCTCTGGAGTGGGAGGGGTTTGCAGGCACTGCTGACGACACAGGGGAGCCTGAAGAGAATTCAGACTGTCCAGAGCTAATCGGCGCATTTCTTAATTCGCGAAAAGCTGGTAAAGAAAAAGATGGTACAAAAGGAAAATCTTTATCTGACAGTGAATCTGATGACAGCAAGTCAACGAAAAAATGAGAGGCTGCTGACAAATCTAGAGGCTTTGCTAGAGGTCTTGATTCTGAATGGAAAATTGGTTCCACAGACAGTAGTGGAGAGCGGATGCTTCTCATGAGATGGAAAGAGTCGGATGACGCTGGCTTGGGGCTGGCAAAAGAGGCAAATATGAAATGTTCTCAGGTCACAATGGCTTTTTATGAAGAGGGACTAACTTGGCATTGTTGTCTGGAAGATGAAATATATATATATATATATATATATATATATATATATATATATATCTTGATTTTGATTTACTAGTGTGGAAAAAACATTCTTTTCTTGGGGGGGGGTCTTTTTGAGACAGGGTCTCGCTATGCAGTTGAGGCTGACCTTGAGTTTACTTTTGTAGCCCAGGCTGGTCTCAAACTCGCACCAATCCTCCTTCCTGAGCCTCCCAAGTGCTGGGATTACAGGCGTGAGCCACCACGCCCGGCTTGGAAAAAACATTCTAATGAAAATCAAGCTTGCTATGTCAGCTTGGCAAGTGGTGTTTGGGGAAGTTGTTGGGTTTTGTTTGTTTTGCATTTAGCAAAAGCCCTGGTTACTCTGAACAAATCAATAAAGCTTTTGTAGTTGCTTCCTTTATAGAAAAGGACATTTGGTAGCCTGATAGATTTCCCATGCTTCTCTAAATGTTGGGGGGAACTGTCCACAGTCCAAATCAAAACACATATTTTAGTTCATATGTTCAAGGACCATTCTGAGCATGTTGTTTGTGGGTGTATAAACAAAATTCTTATGTAAGTGGTTTTTGTTTTGTTTTCGAACATTAACCAAGACAAAAACTATAGGTGATGAACTCATGAAACACCATCATCTGAACAACCTAAGAAATCAGTTCTAGTTAAACAGAAAGTTTTCCTGAAGCCATAACCTTTTAAGTTAAATAGATGGCTATGTGGTTACTCAGACAGTTTAAAGTAGATACTTTTAAAACAGCCATATCAGAACCTATTTCTTCCTTTAGTCATAAAAGTGCAATTTACTTCCAAAATTCCCTCACCCAAAAAGTCTTACCTAGCTGGGCGTGGTGGTGCATGTCTACAGTCCCAGCACTTGGGAGGCTGCAGCAGGAGAACCTTGGGAGTTCAAGACCAGCTTGGGCTAGAAAGTCAGTGCAAGGCCGGCCTGAACTGCATAGTGAGGCCCTGTCTCAAAAAGAGAAAAAATTCTTATCTCTACCAACAACTTCCCCACTCAAATAAGGTAGCAAGTCAAAACTTGGTTTGTTTGAACTCGCAAAGGAAGACTTAATAGGGGAACATTTAAAAATCCCTCAAGATTACTTCACAGCAAGTTGAAATCTGCACTCAAAAGTCAGGACTCACATATGTGTTAAGACTTGGCTTTGGGAACCTACTGAGTGGCTGGAGCTGTTCACCATTTAGGACCTAGAATACATGAGTGGACACACTTGGAATCTCAACTGTTGACCCGCAGGCTTTCTCTTGACCCCAGCTTGTTGCTTACATGGAGGTTCAGTCTTTTCAGTATCCAGGTTACTGTTTTCAGCAAAAGCCAGGAAAACAGCTTTGTAGCAGTCAGAATGTTATCCTAATGTATATTGTTTACTTCATTGTAAATAATGGTGAGCTGTGGTCAATACATAGTTTTATATTCATTTAAATGGTTCCACGTTCTGTGCTAACACATGACATCTTTTAAGCTTTGGTTCTGTCGGCAAGTGACTTGTCTCCATGCATTCCACCGCACCTTAGCAAGAGCAGCGACGAAAGGCATGCTATGGAGAAATGAACAATTAGGCCAGCACAGGCCAGCACCTCTGTGGACCACAGAAGATCTCTGGTGGTTGCAACTTTATTTTATTTATTTATTGTCTTGTTTGTTTATTTATTTATTTATTCATTTATTTATTCGTTCGTTTCTGCTGGACTGAGGATTGAACTCAGGTCCTTGTGTCTGCCAGGCAAGCGCTTATTCTACTGAGCTATCTCCCTAGCCCCGTGCAACTTTAGGAAATGAGGCGTTGATCGTTTTCTGTGTTGCATTTGTTGTTTTGTTGTGCCATCAACAGTAGCTACCTCCAGGGAGAGTTCACTGTTCGGGATTCTAGGGACACGGGGAAAGCTCCCTGTGGCATGGAGGGTGGGGAGGAGGCACGGATAGCACCAACTGAGATGGGATCCCAGAGCTCCACAGGGTTGCACGTGCTTGCGCCGTGGCTAGTAAAGCATTAGGCAGAATATCTCCGTGGCCAGCTGTCCATATGCAGCTCTACAAAGAGGCCAACAGAACAGATTTTTCTAAGGCCTCTCGATGCCTGAATCACTCTAGATATAGAATCTTTCTCCATCATGGCATAAAAAAGACTCTGCTGGGACTTCAGCATTTTAAAACTCTGCTAACAAGTCATAGTTGACGAGTTGTAGCTAAACTATAACTTGTGACATTTTTGCATTTGAACACTATAATAGGGATTAAAATCAACTTTCTCTTGTGAAAACCCCAAGAAATTATCCATTTGGCATCTATAGTTTTATGACACTTGAGTTTTGCTTGTGTAGAATTTGGTTATATATATTTTCAAAATTTGATATACTTGGGAGTACAGTACATTCTATTCTTATGCTATTAAAAATGAAACTCCAGAGAAATGACACTGTGGTGCTGGTCTACTTAGTGCAGTGTACCCTCAAAACCATGAATTCCTTTCTATGGCTTTTGGAGGTACTAATGGATTTCGGAATATGTTTAAATTTTCTGGCTGTTGGGAAAAGATGAAGACAAAAGCCACCTGACTTTCCTTAGTGAACATACCATATATTTTTTTATTGCACACTAATGCTTTTTTTTTTTTTTTTTTTTTGGTGGCAGGGATCGAACTCAGGACTTGGTCTTCCCAGGCAGGTGCGTCAGCTGCTGAGCTGCCTTCCCGGCTCGGCTGCACACTGACCAAGCATTTATACAGTGCCTCACGCACTGCTAATGTCACTGTCTGTGGTAGGCACTGCGATGATCTGCGTTTCAAATGACGAACGTGAAAGGCCAGAGTTTTAGGTAACTTTAGGACTGCACAGCAAACAATGTATGAAGCTTGCTTTCCAAAATGTAAGTTAAGTCTTAGCTGACACAAGGTGCATAAATATTGTTTTTTATTTACTGGAAGCAGTGTGATGGCTTGAACATTTACATTGAGTCATGTTTAAGTTGAGTCCCACTTGGCTATTCCTTTAGATACTCACCATTGTCCAGGACAAACACGGACCTGGCCCTGCCACAAGCTGTGCTCCTCCCCTCTTCCCACAGCAGTTCTCCTTCCTGTGCCGAGTGGGCTACGTGGAAGTTACTTCAGCAGGGTGTGCTTCCCTGTCATTCCGTGCTCGAGAAGCTGCTCCTCTTGGACATGCGTGAGCTCCTGCCCCTGCTTCCTACATACGAGGTCCAGGGGACCAGGCATATCCAAATGCTGACAGATTTGCAGTGGGAAGGAGTCTCTTCCTTCAGGATGAGTACTTGCAGGACACTATGTCCCTATGCTTGCTACAGAGCACAACCAACAGCATAAAAGATAAGGCAGAGTGAACAGAGGGTCAAATGAAAGTGTGAACAAAAGCACGAGGCCATAGGCCCAGGCATTCCTACCCCTGGTAGAAGGGTCCCTGGAAAGGTTCCCTGGGTCCGCTGCCCACTTGCTAAGGTTGTCAGTGGGACTGGGGAAAGTGGTAGACCCTGAAATTCTAGTGACAGCTGTTGCTGAGGCCAGAAGGTGACGGATGCCGGGAGGTTGTGGGAGCAGTGTGGTCTGGTGAGGGAAGTGGATCGCAGAGCAATTCTGGGGACAGTTACGAGTCCCTTTCTTCTCAGGCTCCACTGTTCCCCATGTGCTGTGAGGACAGCCGGTCTCTGCCCTGTTGACCTTCCCCCAGGACAGCCCTGCAGCTCGGCAGTCGCAAGTAACGGAGCTAGCTGGCCACAGGCGGACGCCTGCAGCACCGCGGACAGCGCAGACCTGCCCCGCGGGAGGGTGCACTGTGGGCCCTGTCAACAGTGAGCTGATGAAGGCATCAGATCAACGCCACGCTTCTGTTCCATGAGTGATGAATCGCTCACTTCGCTTAAACTCAGGAGCCACACCACCAGTGTCCAGTGTGCTTCTTCTGGATGACACGCCCGAGCTCCAGGCTGCACACAGAGCCGCGTCCTGCCTGGAGCTGATATGCGCTCACACCAAGGGGTGCAAAAGCGCTGCTTGATGCAAGAGAGGCAGGCAGGACTCAGTGCCGCTGATCACCACCGCCACCCAGCCACGGAGAGGGTGAGCCCTGACCTGCTGGGTCATGATGACCCACTCACTTGATAGTGACAAAATTCGCACGGAGCTTTTATTATCATATTTCAAAAATATTTGAGGGCAGTTCAGATACGAGACTGTTACATAGTAAGCATAAACAAGAATAGCTTTAGCAAATCTGCCCATCAGTATCTCATGTCTTTTTAGCATATTCTGCTTTATTTTATGGGAACAATAAAACAAAATTTGAAAGCAAAATAATAGGAGAATAACGACAGTTATTGCACTGTGTTGCATCTTTATGAAGAGACAGGTGATTGTCATACCTCTGTCCCCAGCCCATCCCTGTCGCCACAGACACCTGAGGATCTCCACTCTAGATTTGCTTGGCCCTTTCTAAAATTCTGTGTAACTGGAATCATGCATTATAAATTCTATGCTCTTGCCAATTAAATGCTATTAATATCCTTTCCCAGAGTGGAAGTAAAATAATGAGAGGAAATAATTAGCAGCTAATTGTTCTTAGCCACAGGTCATTCAGGGAGCACACACTGTGCCCAGACTGGGCACTAGCAGGCTGGTTCTGTAGTGCATGCCAGGGGCACCAAGAGCTTTGACCAATGTCCCCCCACTAAGATTTCTCCGTATTTAAATTTAATGGCTGAATATGTGCTTAAAGTCTGAGTGTTTAAATTTCATTGGAGAATGTTTATTGTTAACTTATCTAAAATTAGCTCAGCTTTCCCTTATGTTACTTCTACACTTAAGAAGCACGCCTTATGTTACTAAAGATAATACACATATGCATATATATTAGCATACATCTATATCCAAATCTACATAGATAGAGCTTTCATAGGCCAAGATAATAATCTCAAAGTTTAAACAATAAGAAAATGTTGATCTGATTAAATTATCTGTTTTAGGAGTTACTTTACCAAAATATTTTAAGCTAACCTCTAAATATTTCATTCCATGTTGAATGTACACAATTGGCTTCAACTGAGTCAAAGGATCGTACTACAAATAAAAACAAACCTCATGAAGAAAGTATGCATCCTATATCACCAACAAATTTACGATCAAATGAATAGTCTTGTTGCTTTAATTGATTTGCCTGAAGTTTTAATTAAGTGAAATTATTAAAACTAGCACTATTGGGCAGGAGTTACTTAGTCCATAACTCAGTGGACTAAGTACCTGCTTCAGCAAATGCAGGAACCAGGACTTGATCCAGGGTATGCTGAGTCATTGACCAAGACTAGGTATGGTGCACATGCCTGCAGTCCCAGCACTGGGGAGGCAGAAAACATGAGGATGATCAGGAGTCTGAGCTGTGTAGTGAGACCCTACACCAAATACATAAATGGAAAAAAAGAGAAAAAAAAAAACAGCAAAAACTAGCACTGTGGATTCACCAACGTAATGCCATTATGATAAGAGGCATTTTTTCATAGACTTATATTAATGGTGGTATAAAGACCAATAAAACTATATACAGAAGTATTTCTTATTGGAGTCTTTGGAAGAAATTCCTCAGGCAAACGTTTGGTCTAATGATGCCATAAAATATTGTTGGGCCATGAACTGCTACAAACCCTTCATGGGTTCCCAAAGGGAAAAATGCTCTCGATTGAAATTTAAGGCCTCTCATTAAGAACTCAGAAGCAAATTTTTGGCAGGCCGTGTGACTTTCCAGTGTAAAGAGAAGATTATCTGTTTTGCCTCAACATTGTGAACAAAGGCGTCTGGAATGTCACAGCTGTAAATGGGGGTAATAGGGAGGTAATCAGTCTCTAAGGGGATTGGCTCTCCACTCAATATTTTTCCATGCCTTTTAGTTGTTTGTATCATGATCACTGTAAGCTCATGTAGAGCCCTTTGTATCCCATTTTCTAGGCATAGATATAAGATTTGCTCTTCCCCAGGGGGATCTGGGTCGCTGCTGCCGCCACGGCATGGCTCTGCTTCCCTTTCCCTCCCCTGGCGAAATAAGAAGCAGCTGATGTGCACGGAAGTGCTGAAGCTGACAGAGCGCACATAGCGATGAGCTGCTGTGTGCTGAAGGGCGACCCAGTTTGTATCTTATTAAGGAGATTTCTTTTTTATATTCAAAGTGGGTTTTACTGTTCTTTACTTTGACAAATTTTCAATTTTTATTAGTGTATATTGTTCACACAGAAAAGGAGTTTCATTTTGGTATAGTCATAAATGCATGTAAAATACTTTGATTATGCTTACCCTTCCCTTGCCTTAATTTTTAAATTTAATTTAACTTTTAAATTAACTTTAGTGAGAAATAGTGATAAGACAGTTTCAAAACAGGTTAGTAGGATATCTACAATGATTAATACATTGCATATTGTTGTCTTCATAGTAGTTAATCAGAAGACAAGATGTAGACATGATATCTGGTCTAAACACTATTAGTACAAATCTTTCTTCCCACTGAACTAAGAGAAAGTAGCTGTGAGTCTATCCTAAATATAGATAGATAGATAGATAGATAGATAGATAGATAGATAGAAGGTGTAGGCCTGGGAAGAGATCTGCAGACCCAGCTTTGATCCCCAGCTCTACAAGCCTTACTTGCCCTGCCCATAAGGCATCCTGAACCAGCCAAAACAAACAAACAAACAAACAAACAAAAAACAATTCTTCTCAACCAAGAGACACAAGTCCTATGTTTATTTCATTCCTTGGCTCCCAGCGGAGCCGTGGTCCCCAGAGCAGCCGGGGCTGTGGGTCTCGTTTGCCACCCTGGCCGCGTCCCCCCCCCCCCCGTCACAGCAGCAGTCACAGTGCAACTTCAGCACTGAGCTGGTGAACAAGCAGTTAACAAATAAGTAGTCTTTGATCCTCCCCGGTGTGTCTTCCTCAAGATAGACAGGAGGAGCTACAACACACAGAGGCAACCGTGGGACTTTCAACCTGCAATTCCTAACATGCACGTCTGTGTTTAGAGCACCTGGAGGCTTTATTTTTAGAAGACAAGGAGATGCTATCCTGAGCCAGCTTCTGCATGAATGCAAGCGAAAGAACCGGCACGTCGCCTTCTCCGGAAACCTGCAGAAGACACGCAGGAAGCTCACGGCCCCTCACAGGGTCAGGTTAGTGCGAGGGCGCAGCAGGCAAGGGCCGCCTTCCTCGAGAGGACCGGCGCGTGTGCACGACCCACATCAATAGCTGCTCTCAGCCCTTTTCCTTGACCCCTCCCTCCTTCCGCCTCTTGATCTCCTTCTACCTGAGAAATATTGATCTAACTTCCTATAACTCACGTAGCTTTATTTTAATATGCTTCTTATGTAAGAGAAGCCATGCAACATTTCAGCTCGTTACTCATTTTGATTTTCACTACAGCCTTCAGAAGTCATATGAGCCTCCTATTACAAATGAGTCTGAGCATAAACAAGTCACCACACGTCTCCTGCTCCAATTTCAAAATACCATGGGGGACGTCAAACGGCTGAGGCTCGAACGCCAAGAGAAAGCGCTTACCCAACGCTGCTGACGCTCACTGGGCGTTCCGGGGAGCTTTCGCAGGGAAGCAGACCAAGGAGCGGGACCGCAGCAGGGAATTTCGCCTTTCCACATCAGCGTTCATCCCTCCAGACTCAGTTTCCACACCGTGCAGCTATCTAGTGCAGATCTTCTGCCTGCAGTCCTTTCTTGAATCACGCAGAGACCCTGGAAATGAACAAAGGAATAAGTTCCGTTCCTGTCACAGGCTCCAGGTGCTCCAGTGACTGCCCCTGACCTTCAGGAAATGTCCCGGGAGCTAGAATTTCCTTTAGAAATGGGCTTCATTGTTTACTTCTTCTCAACTTGAATAACAAAAAGAGGAAAAGATTCCTTTTCTGAAGACCACTGGTGCATGAACACGTAAGTAAAGTTTTCCAAAGGGCTGTATTTAACCGCTGTGTGTTTCCAAAGCGCAAGGTGCTCACGCATTTGTGCTGCTCCTTTCCAAACAATCACAGGAGCGTTGCCTGTTTGGACCCTTACAAGCTTTGCTCCGTGTACAACCCCAGATCTGTAATGGGAACCCTTTACAAGTTTATCGAAAAGCGTTCACTGTAATAAGAAATGAATTTGTCATGAGATGATGATTTGTAATGAGCCTGAGCGTGGCATCTTCATTTTTAATCACCTTTCTCCTGAAGATGAACAGAGGAAAACAGCAAAGCAGAATGTGTCCTTTCGCAGCATGCTCCAGGTGACTTTCACGCCATGTTAGACGTGCTGCGTTTGAAGACTCACAGTTCCTCATCTACTAAATAATGACGCTGGCCTGAATGCGGTCCTTTATGCAGGTGATTCCTGAAGGTGTATTCGCCTGCCCATTATGCTGTGATGTAGTGTTCTGCCAGAAAGAAGCATTTGTAGGATTTGAAATGTGCCCACTGGGTTCTCTCAGGCACTCTATTGTTTCACATGACAATTATGTTCATATATTTTAGGACACTAAATGATTCATAACTCTGCTATCCTAAGATATTTTATTTGGTGTCATAAAATGTGAAGTGGTGTGAGATAAAACTTAGCTGAGTAGTCTTCTTATGAAAATGAACCTTTCCATTTAAGTTTTAGGGCAACAACTTTATGAAAAATGTGCAGTGTCAGCAGGTTTGCAGTGAAGTAACGTGCAGAGAATGCAGTGCCCATGGAAGAGCTGTGTGTGGGGTATGGATGCTGCTTTCACTCTGGGGTCTGTCCCTTGGGGAGGGGGGAGGGTGGGAATGAGTCATAGGAGTTGCAGGCATCACACTGTGGAAAGAGGGTGGTCCTGTCGTGAGCTGAACCGGCCCCGAGCTCTGAAACGTGGCTCAGGAATGGTACCAAAGTTCATGCTCTCCCGCTGCTCCTTTTACTCTACCTTTTCAGGCCTAGAACGTGTCATCCCAATAATAAGGGAGAATGTCACCCTCTGACAACACTGGCCACCGCAGCAGGATCCACAGGGGTGAATCCACACTATGGCATGGGAAAAGGTAGGAACTACAGTCATACTAACCTTCTGATTCCTTAGACGTACCGGTCAGACAGAGAAATCCTATGCGTAAATTTCTACAACCTAAGGACAGCAAATATAAGGTAGGCTGGAATTTGGAGTTAACTCTTACCAAGTGACACGATGTTGAAGAACACGTTAGACCTCTGTACATCCTTTCCCTACAGTGTCAACACTACGTAGGATTTTATTTACTCTTTCATGTTCTTCACTAGGGAGGCAATATGATGCCTGCACATGTGAGTCCGACATTTCGCCTGTGAGAATGGTCTCTGGTTGCATCCATGTTTGAATCTGGTAATTTTAGCAAGGAATTAGAAGACAACAGTATGAAATGTAACCATCACTGTAAAATTCCTATTATCTTGTTTAGCGAAATTCTTTGTCTTTTCTAATGGGTTTTTTATTCTTTTTTTTTTTTAATCCTATGTAGGGACAAAGTAATTACCTAGCAATTAGAAAGCACACCAGAGAAAATAAGCGCACGTCAGAGGAAAGAGGCATAGTTTAGCTTCTCAGTCGTGCCTCACCAAATAAGTTCAGTACTAAATAATTTTACATATTAGACAGGCATGATAAAAGCCATCTATGACAAACTGTTAGCTAAGATCATATTAAGTGATCAAAAACTGAAAACTTTCTCTCTAAAATCAGGAACAAGATAAGGATACCCACTGTCATCACTTCTGTTCAGTAGAGTTCTGGAAACATTAACTAGAACAATTAGACAAGAGAGAAACACAATGAACAAAGATAACAAAGGGAGAAGTGAAATTACCATTATTTGCAGATGATGTGATGCTCTACATAGAAGACCCTCAAAATTCCACCTCAAGACATCTAGATTAAATAATCAAATTCAGTTGGACAGCTGTATACAAATTCAACACTCGACAAATCAATAGCATGTCTATATATAAACAACAAACTCACTGAGGGAGAAATTAGGGAAACAGCACCTTTCCCAATGGCATCAGAAACAGTGAAGTACTTCGGAATCAATCTAACAACGGCAATTAAAATGTATACATTAAAAACTACAGCACTCTAAAAATGGAGAATGAAGAGGACAGTTAAACATGAAAAGATATCCCTAGCTCTTGGGTAGGAAGAGCCAATGTGGCACCGATAATCATGCTCCCAAAATTGTTATTCAGATTTAATGCGACCATGATCGAAATATTATTAACATCTCACACAGAACTAGAGAAAACACTCCTAAAATTCACTTAGAACCAGAAGAGACCTGTAGTAGCAAAAAGAATTCTGGGCAGCAAAGGCGAGGCGAGAGCATCACAATCCCTGACGTAAAATTATATTACTGTGCTACTGTGTTAAAACAGCAGGGAACCCAAGGATTGGTGGAACAGACTAGAAGATGCAGATGTAACTACACACACAGTCAGCCACCTTATCTTTGACAAAGAGGACATACATGTCCACTGGAGGAAAGACAGCCTCTTTAATAAGTGGTGCTGGAGAAACTGGCTTTACACATATCAAAGACTAAGACTAGACCCATGTCTCTCACCATGCACTGAATTGAAATAAAAATGAACCAAAGAGGTAAATATTCAAGCATAAACACTAAGTCTGCTGAGAGAGTAGGTAGAGCTCTTGCAGACGCAGATGTAGGCAGACTGTATGAACAAGACTTTGCATAGGAAATAGTACAAAGAACCAACAACTGGGATCTCATTTTATTTAAAATCTTCTGCACATCAAAATAAATTGCAAGAGGAATGAAAAGGCAACTCACGGAGTGGGGCAAAACGCTTAGACAGTTATTCCTCAGACAAGGGACCGATATTTAGAACATATAAAAAATTGAAAACGTAAGACCACGAAATTTAAAGATCTAATCCAAAACTGGGCAACTGAGATGAAAATATCCTTCTCAGATGAAGATGTACAAGAGGATTAGGAATCCACAGCAAGCTCAGAGCCGGAGGTAGGTCAGCTGGGCACGAAGGAAGCACATGCACTGAGCTTAGAGTAATTGAAGCCGTGAAGCTAGTGAGGGGTAGAACTGTGCAGACACACATGAGGGAAAGGACAGGCTCCGTCAGCAAGGCCTCAGCCTCAGGGAAAGCTTTTCAGGTAGAGCCCAGCCTTTTAGCTGCTCCTGCCTGCCTCCAGACCGGACTTCCAGAAATTCACACGAGCAGAAATTGCCCAGTCTCCTTCAGCTTAGGCCAGCTCAGGAGCTCACTCCTTCTACTCCATGCCACCAGTTCTAAAACCCAGTGGATTATTCCAGCCCCATGGACACCTGTGCGATGCCCACTGTGTGACTAAGCATATCACTTATCCGTGAGGGACTGAAACAGAGACACACCTGAGAGAGCCATGAGGGGCCCCACACACCTGGGAGAGGGCTTTCTTTTTCTATTTCCTGTAGGCTTTGGCTTTTTAAGCGCCTTTGTGCATGATTGCAGTCTTTGAACCGTGAGGCAGTGCACTTGTTCGATACGAGGACAGCTGCTTCAGAATTAGTCTTGAACAGCAAAGTCAAATAAAATCACACAGACTTGCTATTAGGAAATTATCTAAAAAACATGCTTGTCACTCTGAAGACGAAGATTTCAGCGGCTTCCAAGTCTCTCCTATATGTGCTCCTAGAGACCCATATAACCAAACGTGTGATCAAGGATAGGAGCTGCAGAAGCAGGTGCCCCTCGCTCTCTCCTTGGGCTCTCATTCTCTGACTCACTGATACAAGGATTAACTGAAAACTTAGGATTCGCTGTTCTACTTCCCGCATAATATATCTTTAGGATTTTCTTGCGCTTAAGAACACGCCATTAGAGCGCTACTCAGACAGCTTTGTTATGAACTTAGGTATTTAATGACCTTTGCAGTGAAATGTTTCATCTTCATACCTCTTCCCTATAAATGTCTCATTAAAAGGAGAACACTCCCCGAGGCTTACAGAAACCCTGAATTTATAGGGTCACAGCTATAAAGGACAAATAGTGGCAATTAGGGAGATATAGCAAAATAAATCTTCAGAAACTTAATAAGGTATGATCTCGTTTTTAAAATCAAATACTGTGATTGTCAACATATACCAAAATAATTATAGTGATAGCACTAACTGCAAAATTATGGACTTGCACAGAATGATTTAGGGGCAAGAATGCTGTCCATTTATCATTTCTTTCTTTTTATTTTCTAAAGCACTTCAGCTCACCTGCCAATAGGCTACTACCTAGCAGCCCATTATCTGTTCCAAGAATTGATTTTCAATTAATTTGCGGCTCCTTTCCTCACCTTAGCCAATATATCCCCCAGGAAACCCTGCTAGCTGAGATCATTAACTCATGATATCTGATTAGATGGCATTTAATGGGCTGCGACTGACACATAGGTTGCCTTCTGTGTACCTGTTAACTCCACGTTTCATTTCCATAAATAAATCTAGCTCTTCGAACTCTTTCTCACATAGCTGGAAACCAGGTCAGGAGCAGTGCTCACGCCGCTTACTGGGAATGTGCCCAGCACCCGGAATGTGATCCGAGTAAGACTACTTGTTTCTTCTTAGGACCTTGCAGGTATTGCATTGGTTTTTCCCAGTACCAGAGAT
>PVJA010027295.1:0-28717 GCA_004027025.1 Myocastor coypus
GGCCTGAGAGTCCCCGTAGGTACAGGGGTGGCCAACCTGTGCCTGGGGGCAACCTCAGGGATATACATGACAGGGTGTAGACCTCTATAGTCACCTGGAATACCTTGCTGTCTTCTGCTTGTATATAAGTAAGGGGGAGATGTTGGGAGCCTGCCGTGATGTGCAGGATGACGCCTACGCCCTGCCGCCTCTGCTGCTCTCCCGCCCATCGTGTGTCCAATATGGCGCCCATATCCTGCTTCCTGAGCCTTGCTTAGTCTCTTCTCTCCAAATATGGTAGTTGATAAATGCTTCCTTACTGTTGCCCAATTGCTGATCCCCACGTGTAATCTTATAATTGGTTAGATGTTGCTTATAAGCCCGAGCACGGGAAGTGATACGCGTGCGACACATAGGAAGCCGTCTCGGACGGACATGTATTGAGGTCGCTGCCCAGCCAATAAAGGAGTTAGCAGAGATAAGGTGTTCGTGTGCTTTCTTCCACGGGACGGAGACGGCGACGGACACATTAAATCAGACCAAATTGGAAACATCTCCCATTTTCCTGAAGTGCAAACCTATTCTACAGTTTATTAAATCTGCCTCACATGCATCCTTAGTATAAAAACCCATCCCTAATAACATTTGAGTGTTTTTCATGCACTAACACTTTGCTCTCAAATGGGCTCTTTAGAAGGCATGGTAACTTTAATGTGATTATGACTTGATTTTCTGTGTGTGCTGCCTCAACCTTACAACAGCAACTGATGCTGTCTCCAGATGTGAAAGTCCATGGTCTCCTTTCGCAGGTTAAGTGGTAACAGCCCTGGCTGATGGCAGGCTGCTGGAGCCCTTCCATGTCAGTTCTGACTGGAGGTGTAAGCATGCTCTTGTTCCCCTGACATTCTATCACTAGCGTCTCCTATGCCATTGAAACTTCATGCCATGTTAACATTTCACAACCTTTTCTATATTCAGGCAAAGAACTAGGCACAATTATTTCAAGGAGCAAGAAAATTATAGTGCACATCTATCAATTTTAAAAGATAATATTTTTATGCCACTCTTTTAGCATTCTGTTTGATCTTTCATCTCATGTTCTAGAATGCACATTTTCCACATGATTATGCATTTTTCTCATGGTTAACTGTAATGTCTGAATGTATCGGTGGAGAATCCTTTGCATGTATCTACCATCATGTCATTAATAATCAAGTTTTGAAATTTACTCTATTTTGTGACAAAATGGGACTATTATCCTTATCTACATTACATTAGCAAATTGTCTTAAATTATAGTTCTTGGTCCAACGAAATCTAATGACACTTTAGGGCACTTAAGGCATTTTTTTTTTCCAAATTTCTCTCTAAATGGGCAGTCAACACGCACATTCCATCAAGAATATGTATGTGAGAGTGCCAACTTTGACACACTTTGATTGCCCAGTAGGGTACTAAATGAATTATAATTCTTTCTGATTTACTTTTCAGGAAGAAAAACATTTTCCCATTTTTTAAATAAAATGCTTTCACATAAGTGTGAATTTTGTTTAAATGGCCAGCATTTTAAAGTCAAGGGTAGGGTTAGTTTCTGGGAAATAACTTTTTGAGTTTAGAGATTGTTGTTTTGTTTTGTCTTTTTTCCATTCTGCAATTAATATTTTTATGGAAGTTCAATGGTGTCTTTTTTATTTAATATTTTCTATGTTCTGACATTTCAATTGTTTCAGAAAAAAGTGTTAAAATATACTATACAAGTTTTTACTCTTCTCACTGAAATCTTCATCTTCAAAAAATGCATCATCTCAGCTCATGCAAAGTGTACAATTTAGTTCTTATGTGGAAAAAAAAAAAAAAAAAAAAAAACCTTGCTATCTTCTTCACTCAGCTTTTCCTTTGAGATTACCGTGAACCTGATTCCTAATGAAAAAACTGCTCTTCACATTTACAAGAAGAAGGAATGTGTTGCCTTGGCAACGGGGGCCATGTGCAACCTCTTAGAACAGCTCCTCCTACACTCCAGTTTCCTAGGTAGCAGGCTGCATGTATTTCATAAAGACAATGGGATAATGGGAAAAATATTACCTTGCTCAAAACTATAAGGAAAGCTTCAGTGGGAATGATGCATTTGCTAAAATAACTGATAATTTTAGGGAAATATTAACTGTATAATAATTTTGCTTCCTCTATCAAGTTAGGAATTAGCAAATTAATTTAAGATAAAAATTAAGTATTCATCTATTTTCTTTTATTTTTTGTTTATTTTTTTAATTTAATTTAATTTTTTTCTTGTTTCAGAACTTTTGTTTGTTTGCTTATTTATTTTTATGGCTGGCTCAGCATGCCCTGAGGGCAGGGCTGGCACAGCATACCGCGGTCCCTGCAGCCACCCAAGCTTTCCTAAGCAGGTGCTTTAGACCACTGAGCCATCCTGCCGGGCCCCACTATTTTCTTTTAAACAGGTGAATATAACCACTTTTCAATCTCCTCCATTATCCCATTACCAAAGAAGTAGCTCACATATGCTTCCAGCTAAAACTAGAGTTTCAGGTGAGCAGTTTCAGGTTAAACAGTGACCACTTCACAATACCAATTCTGTCACTAAGGTTAAAATGTGAGTCCTCTACACTATATGAATAGAAGAGACTGCATTGGTCTCAAATTGGCAGTATCTGTCGCAGAAGCTTAAAACATCTGAATGAAACTGGTCTATAGTTCTAGGAGATGCTAGTAAATAAATGGCATATGGCCTACTTTATGTAAAACAGAGGAAACATTGAGAAAATTGATTGCATAGTCAGTATTCACAGTTATTGTCATAGGCATAAGGGTGGGTGAAAAAGTTAAGTGAATGTGTTTCCATTATGTGGATTCCTGTGCTTCTTTTATATGAAGACATGGAGAAGAAACTGAAGAGCAGATGTATATTGTTACTTATCGGCAGAGTTAACTCACAATCTGCTGACTAATTAGGAAACTCTACATATTAAAAATTGTTTTAGCATTTCTTTGAACTTTTAATTATATATAACAGGGACTCCTATCCTCTTACACACAACTCCGTTTTTCCTCACAAAGCACTACAATACAATAATCCATTGGGCTATATAAAAGAAATAATATTATTTGTCTCTAATGAATCAATTTTGTAGCACTGTGTATTTCAAGTTTCATGAAACTTAAAGAGCACAGATTACATTATTTAACACCGGTTTAGTAAAAACCAAAATATTTTTCCATTACTTTTATAATATACCATTTGAGCACTTATTACATTAATTGAAATTCCTTTTTTAAATTTAACTGATTTTTATGAGAAAGAAATAGCACTGAGACAGTGTCACAACAGGTTAGTAGAACAGTTATAATAAATAATAAATTACATATTGTTGTCTTCATAGTAGTTATTCAGAGTACAAGATGAAGACATGGTATCTTCTCTAAACCCTATTAGTACCAATCTTTCTTCTTGTTGAATTAAGAGAGAGTAGCTGTATATCTATCCTATTTTTTCACTGCAGAATGGTCCTTCATTAATATCTCTTTTGTTTATTTTGTCAGAGATGGACATTCCACTGCCATTCAAATATTGTAGGTGAATTAATTTAACCAAATAATGCAATATAGTCCAAAAGTCCATAATAGTAGTGGGTTATGAGCAGAACTGGGAATGTGAGAATATGTTGACTTGAACCTTTTACACCTCAGCATATTAATCTGGATTTACTTTTTATGTGTCATAGTTAGACTTTTCTGTTGGATGAGTCATACCAAGATAAAACAAGACCTATGTAACAAAAAAATGTTATTTTTATATCTGTCAAGGTCAGTCAAATCCCCTCAGGATTTATCTTGAAACTATGTACAGCGTTTTGTTGATATTTTGTTAGTGCCAGCCATCTGGATGATTCATGGCCATTGCTTGACCAGTTTGCTCTCTTTGGAAACCTGAGAGAATGTTTTCTCTCTAGGTGATTTTTCTTAGGCACACTATACATTGTCCATCTTTCTTCTGTAACTTCATAATCTCCTTGATCAGAAAATTTGGGGCACCATAGAGTTACATGATGATACAGAACAAGTTCTCCTATGTCCTGAGTCCTCACTGATCTTGAAGGGCTGGGCCCAAATTTTAGCTATCATTTTAACCGCATCTTTTTATCTAATTTTTTGGTCTGTAAACTTAAATTAACCATCCAGAAGAGAAACTTAATGAGATTTTTACCCTGTAACATAGGCACTTGATCTATAACATCAATGTCTTTCTAAATATCAAACGCCTTAGGCATAGCATGTAATGGGTATTCTCCTTCAATCATTGATATTAAAAAAATCCCTATACAATGTGATAAAAAACAATTACACATTTTTACACAGAAATTTATAAATTTAACCATATACAAAATTGTAGCAGATCAATCCTATGGAATTTTTTCCTTGTCTTCTATTCTCTTTGATTATCTTTTTTTTTTTTTTTTTTTCTTCTAACAAGCATTTACTTGAAAGAGTATAGCAAAAATTGATATAACATCAGAGGCAGCAGGCATCTAAAAGACCAGAAGGACAGACACTCCATGCATG
Organism: Myocastor coypus; assembly: GCA_004027025.1. NCBI lineage: Eukaryota > Metazoa > Chordata > Mammalia > Rodentia > Myocastoridae > Myocastor > Myocastor coypus. The sequence continues at coordinate 4,560 of PVJA010027295.1, forward strand.
GCTTTAGTAATACACATTGCTCTCTTTAGTGTAGTTGCTTACTTCACATACTAGCATATATAGTTAGGGTAAGAATTCTACGAATTAACTGCTAGTTTCAAAAATCTGTTGAATATTCTTCAGACCATTGTCTAAATCATTGTGTGTAAATAGGTGCATGGATTTGACCCTGCTATGTTTGCTATTTTTTCTGCTAGCTGTCTCTTGATTGTTTAAGCCTTAAGTCATTAATTTCCACTTAGCTGTGTTATGCCTTTTCATTTTTATTTCATATTTTGAGTTCTTACACAAGGGACATTATATGTTATTTACACATGCAAGTCTGGTTCATTTCACTTATGAGTGTATCTTCAAGGTATGTTCACTTACATATGAAGGCCTCACATTTATCTTTCTTTATAGCTGAGTAATGCTCCATTGCATAAAACACCACATTTTTTTCAACCATTTTTCAGGTGATGTGCATTTTGAATGTTTCTAAGATTTGGCTATCACAAATTGTGCTGCTATGAACATAAGTTCACAAACATCACTATATATGATCTTTTCAGTTCTTTTGGGAAAATTCCCAGTAAGAGGATAGCTGGATTGAATGGGATTTCCAGTTCTAATTTTTTAAGGAATTTCCGCACTGATTTCCAAAATGGTAACACCAGTCTGCATTCCCACCAGCAGTGGAGAAGGTTTCCTTTTTCCCCTGCAGCCACTTCAACATTTGTTGTTGGTTGATTTCTTTATGAAAGCCTTTCTTTCTGGCACGAGATGGTATGTAAGTGTCACTTTAATTTGCCTTTCACGGATAACAAGTAATGTGGGGCATTTTTCCATTTATTTATTAGCCGCTAGTACTTCTTCCTCTGAGAAGTGTATGTTCATCTCAGATGCCAATTTCGGGATTGAGTCTTTGAATTTTGGGGCCCTAATGTTTTTTAGTTCTTTATAAATTCTACACAGAAGACGTTGGTCTGAATACTTGAATACATATTAGTTAATTCTTTTTTAAAGTTGTGGGTTGTCTCTTCACTTTTTTGGTAATTTCTTCTGACAGACCAAAAAATTGCAAAAAGAGGAGGTCCTAGTTGTTAATTCTTTGAAGTATTACATGCGCATTTGATGTTTCTCCATAAACTGTTTAGCCCAATATCTTCAAGGTTTCCTCTACCTTCTCTTCCAGGAGATTAAGTGTTTCTGTTTCAATATTTACATCTTTAATCCACTTTGAATTAAGTTTGGTGCATGGTGTTGTAGTTGTCCTCATGTAGAGAGCTAGCTTTTCCAATACCATTTGTTAACTAGGCTATCTTTCTACCAGTAAACATGTTTGGCCCCTTTGTTGAAAATAGGGTGGCTGAGAGTGTTTGTATTTGCTTCTGCATCTCCTTGTTTATTCCATCAATCCTTAGGTCTAGTTTTTTTTGCCAATACCATGCTGATTTTATCACAGTAGCTTTGTAGCATAATTTTAAGTCAGGGATTGTAATTTCTTCTGTTACTCAGGATTGTCTTTGATGTTCTAGATCTTTTTTGTTCCAAATAAATTTTAAGAATGATTTCCCTATGTCTGTGAGATATGTTGACAGTACTTTGATAGGGATTGCATCAAATCCTTATAACAATTTTGGGAATAAGGCTGTCTTCATAATGTTGGTTCTTCCTATCCAAGAGCAGGTAATACTTTTCTATTTTCTGAAATCTTCTATGATCTCTTTTTGTAAAGTACTGTAGTTTTCATTAAAAAGATATTTTAATTCTTTGGATTAATTCCTAAGTAATTCATTTTCTGCTGTGCTATTGCAAAAGGTATTGTTTCTCTAATTTTTCTCTCACAGTGTTTCTTGTCTTTGTAGAGGAATATTATTGAGTTTTAGGTACTGACTTTGTATCCTGCTATGCTATTGAATTTGCATATTAACTTTAGGAACTTCTTGATGGGTTTTTTTTTTTTTTTTGATCTTCTAAGTAGAGTATCATGTCCCCTCAAATAATGATAGTGTAAATTGTTTTTTAACTATTATTATTCCTGTTATGTATCTCTGTTGTCTAATGGCTCTAGCTAATGATTCCAGAACTATATTGAATAGGAGTGGCAATATAGGACAACCTTGTCTTATACCAGATATTAGGGTAATAGATTTTAGTTTTTCCCTATTTAGACTTATGATGGCTGTTGGACTGTCATAAATGGCTTTTATCAGATTGAGATAGAGACCCTCTATTCCAATTTTCTGTAGAACTTTGAACATGAGTGAGTGTTGGACTTTGTTAAAAGCCTTTTCTGCATCAATTGCTTTGAGCATGTGGATTTTGACTTTGGCTCTATTGATATAGTGTATTACATTGATAGATTTGCATATGTTGAACCATCCTTGCATTCCTCGGATGAATCCTACCTGACCACAATGTATAATCTTTTTGATGATTTGGTACATTATACTTGCTAGGAATTTATTGAGGATGTTTACATCTATATGTTCATGAGAGTAATTGGCCTATAGTTCTCTTTTTTAGTTGCATCTCTCTCTGGTTTGGTATCAGTGTAATACTTGCCTCTAGGAATGATTTTGGGAGGATTATTTCCTTTTCAATTTCAATGAAGAGTTTGAGGAGTATTGGGATTATATCTCCTGTAAATTTCTTGTAGAATTCAGTGATGAATCACGACAACCTGGATTTTTTGTTTTTTGTTTTTTGGTAGGTTTTTTATTACATTTTGTATTTCATTGGTTGTTATGGGTTTACTGAGAGCTCTTATGTCTTGTTGATTCAGTTTGGGTAAATTGTACCTTTCTAGAAATCTGTCCATTTCATCTATGTCTTCAGTTCTAAGAGGGTAAACATTCTCAACTTAGCTGTTAATGATCTTCTGAATCTCCACTGGGTCTGTAGCAATTTCTCCCTTTACATTCCTTATTGCTTTAATTTGAGGTTTTTTTTTTTTTTTTTTCTACTTTTTGATGAGGTTAGCTACAGTTTATCAATTTTATTTAATCTTTCAAAGAGCCAGCTTTTTCATTCATTAATTCTTTGCATTGTTTTCTCTGTCTCAATTCAATTATTTACTGCTCTCATCTTTATAAATTCCTTTTGTCTTTGGGCTTTGGGTTTAGTTTGCTCTTACTTTTCTAGATGATCAAGGTGCAGCATTAGAGTATTTTTTGTCCCCATTTTGTTTTCTTAATGTGTCAGTTCAGAGCTATAAATTTCCTTCCAAGAACTACTTTCGATGCATCTCATAAATTCTGGTAGGTTGTATTTGAATTTTCATTAAATTATAGATATTGTTTAATTTCTTGTTTAGTTTCAGCTGTTACCTATTGTTTCCTGAGGAGAGTGTTGTTTAATTTCCATGTATTTATGGCTTTTTGTGGTTTCTTTTGTCATTTATTTCCAGCTTTATTGTACTGTAGTCAGATAATACGCAAGGGATAATTTCTGTTTTCTTGTATATACTTAAGCATGGCCTATGGACTACTATTGATCTATTTTAGAAAATGACCCATGTGGCTGGGTGTGGTAGCACACTTCTGTAATCCCAGCACTTGGGAGGCTGAGACAGAAGGACCAGTGCAAGTTTGAGACCGGCCTAGGCTACAAAAAAGAGCTCAAGGCCAGCCTGAACTGCATAGCGAGGCCCTGTCTCAAAATGACAAAACATAAATAAATAAATAAAAATAAAAGAAAGAAAGAAGAAGAAAAAGAAAATGTCCCAAGTGCAGCTGAAAGAAAGGTGTATTCAGTAGTGGGTACATGGAACACTTTGTGTATATCCACTAAGTCCATTTGTTCCAAGTTCTGGTTCAGTTCTGTTACTTCTTTGCTATTTTTTTGAATGCTTGTCCTATTCTTAGGATATCTTTTAGGATTAGGGGGTGTTAAGGTTTCCTGTTAAGATTGTGGTATTGGATATTAGACTTTTAATGTCCATTAAGATTTCTCTTATATAGATAAGTACTCATGTATTTGGTGTATACATATTTATGAGTGTTATGTCTTCCTCTTAAATTTTTCCCCTAATCAACATGGAATGTTCTTGTTTATTTCATTTGATCAATCTTGGTTTGAAGTTCAGACTGTCTGCAAAAAGGGTTGCTACCCCTGGTTTTTTCTAATGTACTGGGGCATGTAGTATTGTTTTCCATCCTTTGACTGTCAATCTATGAATTTATTTATGAATTAAGTGAATTTCTTGTATACGGCATATTGTTGAATTGTGCTTCCTAATCCTCTGTGACAGTCTATTTCTTTTAATGGGTGAATTGAGCCCATTTACACTGATGCTTATGATTGAAATAATTTGACTTATGAGTGACATGTTATACACCTGCTGATGTTTACCTCTTTTTCTCCCATGTTTAATTCTTTTCCCTATTTAGTGGGTTTTTTCAGCTTTCATTCATAAAATTCTATTCATTTTGGTCCCTATCTGAAATATCTTATAGTTGTCTTGCAGGCTTGCTTTTGTTATCATGAAATTCTTTAATTGTTCTTTTTTATGGAAGTATTTCACTTCTCCATCATACTTGAAAGAGAGTTTTGCAGGGTATAACAGTCTGGAGTGGAATTTGTTTTAATGCAGGATTTGAAGCACTCTGCTCTATACACTTCTTGACTTCCTGGTTTGTGAGGAGAAATCTGCTGTTATTCTAATGGTTTTTCCTTTGAATATGATCTGTTTTTTTCTCTAGTTGCTTTTAGTATATTGTTCTTGTGCTGGATTTCTGAGATCTTGACTATTATATGTCTGGGTGTGTTTTTAATTGGGCTGATGTTATTTGGAGTTCCATATGCTTCAGTTACCTAAACAGCAGATTGCTTCTCCATATTTGAGAAGATTTATGGTCTTACTTCTTCCCATATTCTTTTTTATGTCATTTGTTTTGACTCCTTTCTCATTGATGCCTATTATTCTAACATTATCCCTCTTTGCATCTTTTCTACAGATATTGAATTATTTTTCCCTGTAGTGTAGTTGCTTTTAAGAGACCCTTTCTTACCTTTCACTAGCTGTGAAGGTGTCTTCAAGATCTAAAACTTTATATTCATCTTCATTGAAATGGTTTTGGCAACTTCTGATTGAGATTGTATTTTCTTGTATATCTCTTTGAAACTACTTCATGTGATCTATTTCTTTGCTATATTGTTCATTCAGGATTCCATTGTTTTATTCTTTCCCTCTAGTGTTTTCTAGTGTCTTCTTTAGAAGCATTTATTAGTTCTTTCATTAAAGTTATCCTTTCTTTTCTAATTTATATATTATTTCTCTTTAACTTTCTTCAGTTGTTTCTTTATTTCAGACATTATTAATTCAGAGATTTTAGCTGTGTGATTCCCAATTTCTTCTATGGTAATATCTCTTGCATTTGATCTGGGTTGGCTCCAGGCCTGATATTGCATTTTGTTCTTTCTCTTCATCATTTTGTATATACTGGCCTCCTGTCTTTGGTTTAGTGCTTTAGTGCATTCATGCCTTTAGCACCTTTGTAAATCTTGCCCAAGAGAGGTTATGTGGTTAAGGCAGGTATGATTTTGTATTACAGAAATACAGTTAGGAGCACTAACAATGTGTGGTGATATTTGGCAGTTGATAAACTTTTGTAACTAATGGGTTTTGTATTTTAGACCATAAAAGTGAACATTATGTTTGTGTAGCTAAGTAGATATTAAACTGGGAATTTATATTTTATTTCTTTTCCCTAAGCTCTATCTGATCAACTCCCTTTGATGTAACTGGGGCCTTCCAGGTAGACTAGTTCACCTGGTCACCTGCTGGCCTTCTGTTGATCCAGAGAAAAGGATAAAAGACACTCTCATAGATCTGGGTCCAGCAAAGTGTCTCAGCTTACCAGATTCAGATCTACCAAGTTTGAAAATGTTCAGGTGGGGCTGGGGAGATAGCTCCATGGCACAAGTGCCTGCCTGGTAAGTGCAAGGTCATGAGTTTGAAACCTGGATCTGAAAAATAAAAAGAAAGATGTGCTGAGTTTAGGTCTGGCTGCTGTGCTCAGCTTTTTCATGCTGTAGCCTTTGGGACTGAACCCCACATATAAGCTGGGCCTCAGCTGGGTCTGGACGATCCAGTATCATGGAGCAGAAGGTCTCACTCACACACTGCGCCTAGGATGGGCCTGGAGATGATCAGGCAGGCATGGACCTAAGGTCTCACTCACCCATGGGGCCTGGGCTGGGTCTGGAGGGATTGGGCAGGCACAGAGCAGATTCTTGCATTAATTGAAATCCTATGCTTCTCCTTAATGCATCATAGACTTTTTAGGTCAACAAATCTATTTTTATAAAAGATTTCCTTCTTGCATATTAATTAACAACAAAGTTTTCCTCTGATGGATACTTAGTTTAATTTAGTTCAAATGTATGGCACCACATGCATGCACATAATTTTTCTATTTGCATGATTCTATAAAGTAAGGGTCATAAGATTTGAGTGTTAGTCTTGAAAAGTGTTTGTGAAGGTGCATTGGTGGCTTAGAGAGCATTATGACAATACCACATAGCTGTGTTAAGTGTACAATATATTGTCTAAAATACTCCATTTGCAAGTTTACTCATCTCACTGTTTGATTCAGCCAAATCTTTTTTAATCCTGTTCTTAATGGAATTTTCCTTTTTCCTTCAAATCCTAAAACCAGTTTTCCCACTTCCACTTGCAAAATCAAAACTGAAACAATGGCTGAGACAAAAAAAAATTATTTAGTAATTTATGTATCTAATTAGTATAGATGCACAGTGTGGAATAAGATTTTTTAAATTATGTGTACATGCTAATTGAGTATCTTTTACAGTTTCAGTCTTCTCTATGATATAATCTGTGAAGTATGCTGTTTTCTTGGCTTTTGTGTCTGACTAAAGCTTAGAGCCCAACTTGGGCAGTCTCTAAGGTATGCTCTAATTTGCTTTCAAAAAAGCTGAGCCACAACCCTATATGAATACTTTTACAAAATATCAAGATAAACAAAACAAGAGGAGAAAAAATTGCTAACGCTTAGTTTAACTATTTGGGAGCAAGACTTATCCTGATGAATTATAAAATTACTCTTCATTTTTTTTCTAATAACATTCCCTTGTGGCATAGTGATTTCCAGCAAGGCATTTCAGAGCAATTTATGAACATACTTTAGCATAGTAGAATTTTATCCAGATAAATAATACTAAATACTAAAGGGCCAGCCAGATAGCTCAGCTGACTAAAGCAGCTGCTTAGGTAGAGTGCAGCAGCCTGGGTTTGCTCCCCGCTGTGCCATGCTGGCCCCACCCCTGGTGCCCACTGAGACAGTGATTGAGACGGGGCATGGTGGAGCATGTCTGTAATCCCAGCACTTGGGAGGTTGAAAACAGGAAGATCACTTTTAGTCAAATCTGTGTAGTGAGACCTTATAGATCTCGTAATAAGTGAGTACATAAATAAACAAATAAATAAATAAAATTTAGGTCACATGTGATGTGTTTATTATAAATAAATTTAATTCTAATTATTTGATTCACACATAATATTTCACTTATGAAAAATGGCTTTGGATTGAACATTTACTTAATTTGACCAACAAATTATTTAACTGTCATTTAATGTAGCATATGAAATCTCTTCCTTAGATGAATCAATCAGCGATTGCTTCTGAGACCTTTTCCATGTCTAAGATAATCTAATCTCAAGACATAGCTCAGTAGTACCTGTGTTTGAAACTATTTATAAACCACCAAACATTATTTTTTAAAAATTATTTTAGCTCAAATTATTTTAGCTCTGTTTATCACACAGGGAACATTTATACAACTTTTCAACAAAATTATTAATCTAGCTAAAAGTAGTAGCTCTTGCTTCTGTACTGTAATTATGGGAAGTCTCCTTAAAAAGCCTTGTTAACAATTTCCAGATATAAGAAAGATGTCCTACATGAAACTGGAAAATAACATTTTCCAAGAGAAACAATCTGTGTATTTATAAATGGTATAAATACAGGTCTGAAGAAATCACCAATGTGATGGAACCTATTTAATTCCATAGCCTTTTGAAACTATAAAAAGCAATCTGCACATTTGAATGACTAGGGAACATTCAAATTTGACATTTAAAAATATATTCTTTGGCATGTAAAAGTACATGGGACTGTACACTGCTTCTTTCTCTGTGTGCTAATGCATGCTTGTACACACCTTCTGTAAGACTGCAGAGAAGGATATTGCTATTGTTCAAAACATTATTAATTATATTAAGTTCATACTTTTTTATCAGGTTCATATTAAGTAACACACTCCATCCCTACAAGGAAATCCTTCCTTTTGTTCACTAGTTGGTTAATAAAAAAAGTCATAGAAAGTACAAAGTGTTTGTGAACAATACTACAGAGTATCCTTTCTATCCATGCTGTAAAATAAACTATCTGGGACCTGTGAGATAGTATAGCAGACCAAAGCACCTGATTAGGCAAGCTTAAGTGAGCCCAGGGAGTGTAGTTCGATGTCTGGCACCATATGCTGTGCCAGCCCCACCCCCAGGCATACTAGGCCACCAAAGAGTCCAGGCATAAAGGCTCATACCTATAATCCCAGCGCTGGGGAGGCTGAAATCAGGAGCATCACTATGAGTCCAAGCTGTGTAGTGAAGCCCTGTAACAACAAAGTACATCAAAAAATAAAATAAAATAAAAAACCGATGGGGTCCAGCAAGGTGGCTGAACGGTCTAAGTGTCTGCTTTGGAAAGCTGGAGCAACCGAAGGGACCTCAGTTTGATACCCAGCACCACATGCTACACCAGCCCTATGCCCAGGGAAGTCTGAGCCAGCCATTAAAAAAAAAAGAAGAAAGAAAAAGAAAAAATTAATGAAACAACATTGTCCCAACATTAAGAAAAAAAATAGTAACATATAACTGTTTAAACTTTTTAGTAATTATGTTCTGTCGAATTATGGACAAGTACAAACAGATATAAATAGTATTAGTTTACTTGGTGAACCACAAAGATATAGTAAATAACTATTAAATCTGTCAAGCCAGCCCAAGAATTAAAATATCAGTGACTTTTATATTGTTGCTGCTTCTCTTATCTCCCTCTCAATTTTGCATTTATTATCATACATATATATTTGAAACAAATTGTTTAAATTTTTTTTGTTAAATGAATGATTATACAATAACATATTATGGATGCTTTTGTGAGAATTTAAGTGCTACTACTCAACCCTGTACTTTCAGTATCAGTTCATGTTCAACTGAAATCCACAGAATATACCACAATAAATTTGGGGTATTTTCAATGTTTCTCTTCTTTTCTTCTAAAATAAACCATGGTTAGAAATATTCTCCCAGAACTGGTACACACAAACAAGAGTTTTAGTGTTGGTCTACGAATCAAACTTCTGGCTAAAGAAACACAGAAGTATTTAGAGGAGCATGTTAGATGGAAATCTGATTGTATTATCTGACATCCTAATCTTGAAAACTGAGTGAATAAAATTTTCAGTTTTATTTTATTTTATGTTATTTTGCTTCTCAAGTTTTATTCAAGAACTCATAAAAAATATTCTATTTGATCCCCAGCATGCCGTGCTGGCCCCACCTGCCAGGGCACACTGAGATGGTGATTGAGACCGGCCATGGTGGCGCACACCTATAATCCCAACTCTCGGGAGGCTGAAATAGGAAATCACTACAAGTCCAATCTAAATAGTGAGACCCTGTAGACCCTGTATAGCCTGTCCTAAAATTTAAAAATATCCAAGAAACTTTAATCCTCATATTCCTGCTCCTCTTCATCCTGTATAATCGGGAAGTAATGCAATTCATAACTCTCTTTACTGCCAGCAACTATGTGCAACCAGTCACGCAGATTATTCTTCAAATATTACTTGGTGAGATATTTCAAATACCAGGCATGATGGCACATTCCTGATATCCCAGCATTCTGGGAGGCTGAAGCATGAAGATCCCAAGTTCAAGTCCCATCTGAGGAAGTCAGCAAGAACCTTTTGGGAAAATGCACTTCAGACGTCACGGTGATCTTGCCCTTGCTCCTTCTGATGGTAGCAGCCCTCTACCGAGATTCCCAATTTTGCCATTTACCTTGTTCCTTTCCTGAAGAAACTGGTTGGAGCTGGCAGCACCCATGATTTCATCTTCTACAGGATGTGTGCAATCGAGAGTGAGCTGCAGGACCTGCTTCATTTTTTGTCCCCCTTCATTGCAAGCTTTTTCACAGGCACCATGGCCACTGAAGAATCAGAAAGGGCTCAATTTTATTTTAATTGTATCTTCAGATTAACACGGATTATTATCAAATATGTGTATGCTAATTAGGCAGACCTCCTTTGTTATTTATCTGACCTTTGTTATTTGTCTTTTGGGTCTTTTAAAATAATTTTAGTTTATTTGAAGAATATCTTTATATTCTACCTGCTTAAGCCTTAAGCCTCTATATAGTGTACATACACCTGTGTCTTTCTGGTTTATGATGCTTTGAATAGGTACTTTCACAAGTGTTTTTCACTTTTTATCTTTAGTAGCACACGTTCAAAGTACCCGATAGCATTCCTTGTGGGGTGTCAACGCTTAGGTGGACTGCATCTGAATTCCTCTTGCTTCCCTTTCTTCTGCCCTTCCTCTCCCACTCTGCTTCTCCATCCTTTTCTAATTTTAAGGTTTCATTTTTCAACAGAGAAAAACGAGTCTGCAATATGATGGCAACAGTAAGTTTCCAGAAAGTTTGATTGCAAATATGATAGCACAGCTGGTACAAATCAAGTACCCAGTCAAAAGAAGGCAGGAAAAAGCTGAGTGACCTGGAGCAGCTGGAAGATGGGCAGGGGATGGACAGATGCACATGAACAGTGTAGGTAAGGATGGCCAGCTGGCTAGATGAGCGTGTGCATGCATGTGTACACACATGTGCACACACATACATCGAATATTTGTTTGAAACAATTTAATAATTACTGGGGCAAGTTAAACTTGTAGGAAAAATTTGCAGAAGATGGAGCCAGATGGCTACCTTGGCTATCAAAGGATTGACAGGCTACAATTTTGTATGTGTTTAGATTTTTAAATTCCTGTACAAAAATATGTAATTGCTTTTATCACATTCTATAGAGATTTATTAGAACATCAACGATTGATAGATAATACCAACTCCAAGTTATGTCTAAGATGTTTGATACTCAGAAAGACAGTAATGTTACGCTGAAGTTCCTATAGTATCACTAAGCTTTTCTTCTGGAGGGTTAAGAATATAAGTTTACAGATCAAAAATTAGAGAAAAAGAAGGGCTACAAGGACAGCCAATATTTTGGCCCTAGCCCTTTAAGGTCAGTGAGGACTCAAGACATAAGAGAACCTGTGCTATAACAACCTATAACTCAGTGGTTTCCCAGATTTTCTGTTCAAGGGCATTATGGGGCTACAGAGGAAAGGAACTGAAAATATATAGTGTACCTAAGGAGAGTCACCTAGAGAGGAAACATTCTCTCAGGTTTTCACAGAGAGCAAATTGGTCAAGCAATGGCCATGACTCATCCAGATGGCCGACACTGACAACAGCTCTACAAAATAAAACAATATTTTGGAATAAGTTATTAATTCTGTAGTAAAATATTTATGTTTCTTCCTAAATTCTATCAAGTATCTTTAGATTCTAAGTACAAGTAAAATTACAATACAAACTTACTCTGTCCATTAGGCCTAGTGGTTGTAACTCACCTTTAGTAAGAACTTTTAATGAACTGGACACACTAGGAAGTATCTCTTCTCTTGTTTGAATGGAAACAACTTGTAGATCTATTTGTAGTTTTTCTTGAGGAACTTCCATACAAAAATTGCTTCATAATTACTGTACTAATTTATTTTTCAACAATAATGTCTATCTACATCCTCACTACCATTTATTATCTAGTGAAATCAGTTTTTTTAATGCATTTGGTGCAGAGTCTCCTGGGGGCAGGGCTGGTGTGGCATGTGGTGCCAGGGATCGAACCCAGGACCCTAAGCTTGATTGAGTGAGTGCTTAACCCACTAGCTATCTCATCAACCCTTGAAATCATCATATTAAGTGGACGTCCACACGCTCATGTTTATTATCTCATTGTTCATAATAGCTAAGATATAGAATCCACCTAAATGCCCAGTAATGGATGATAGAAAGAAATGTGGAATGCACACAAGTAATACTATTTAGTCATAAAATAAAAATATGGTCATTTTCACTTGAAAAAATGAAACAGGAGGCAATATGCTAAGTAAATGAAGCCAGACATGGCCAACAATTGCATAGTTTGTCCAATAATGAGAAGTTGATTTAAATATGAAATAGTGCTAACCAGATGCCAAAAAAAATGTGATGGTAGGGGAAGAGGGGCGCCTCGACAGCCAGTACCTAACTGAAGTGAAATATAACAAGTAAATCCTAGTACTCTACAACACCATGGGGTTCTAATATCCACAATAACCAACAATTTTTTTTTGACTATCTAGAAGAGAAGAGCCTGAATGTTTAAATACAATTTAGTAACAAGGTGTTGGAAATGTTAGTTGCCCTCACCATGATAATACACATTGTATGCATGCATCTAATAATCACAGTATACCTTATGATACAGTTCCAGTAGCAATCAATAAAAACAAAAAGAAAACAAAACAGCAGCAAGATAACAAATATGTAAAAATAATGGGTCACATGCCAATAATTATGTGGTCTTTTTCTAAACTACACTCAAAATTTATTTTGCATTTAATACTCTGGAAAAGACCCCAGAGATCATTGCTTTCTTATTTTACTCACTGCCTTATATGTGGGAGATGTATGCTATCTCCTCTTTCTACAGGAAATGCTTTCTCTTGAGGCTGTTTACTGGTTGAGTGAACTTTGTTCAGAGCTTAACGTTCTGTCTTTACAAATGTCTTCCCTGCTCCAATCTACACCTATACTAGCCAGTTCCTAAATCTCCTGAGTGCTATTTTCTGCTACTAAATGAAATTCATATAAAATGCCTATCTATTGAAATGATATGTTTCCTTGTTTATTGTTTCTCCATTAATGTCACACAAAAGCCCACAATCAGGTACCTCATTAGTTACTCTTATGCTAAACTCTGAAGATTTTTATCTATCAGGGTATTTGGAAAAAAAGTGAATGATGAATGTGTTTATCTTTTGAGTAAAGGGTATAAGTTCTTGTGGCAAATACCTTAGAACCTTGCAATTTTTAAAGCATCATATCAGCCAGGCGTGGTGGCGCATGCCTGTAATCCGAGCACTCGGGAGGCTGAGGTGGGAGGATCGGTGAGAGTTCGAGACCAGCCTGGGCTACAAAACTGAGCTCAAGGCCAGCCTGAACTGTACAGCGAGAGACCCTGTCTGAAAAAGACAAAAAAAAAAAAAAGCATCATATCCAGAAATACTAATCTTTTTTTCTTGGAATAGTTCTGAAACATATAAAACATTTTTTCAAGAACTAGCATTTTTTCTACTGGGAAGATAGCTCAGTGGTCTAAGAGCCTGTCTGTCAAGCAAAAGGACCTGGGATTGATCCCTGGTACTGCATTCCATGCCAACACCCTGACTCCAAGCCTGCCACTGAAAGTGGGCATGGTCATTCAAGTCTATAATCACAGCGCTGGGAGGCAGGTTAGGTTCAGGGATGCTGCAAGAAAGACAGTGCTGTAATAAACTGAGTCACATGACGTTTTGGTTTGCCAGTGCATATAAAATTTATGTTGACAGTATGCTATGGTCTTAACGTAATACTTTTATGTTTAAAATATATGTACCATAATTAGAAATGCTTCTTTTCTATAAAAAGAAAACGTGGTAGTTCTCAGAGATAGTGAGACAGAAGTCATGCTAATAGACTTGCTCAACCCAGGGAAGACATGGAACTTCAATTAAAGAAAACAAATGTGTGTGAATCTCAGTGAATGCAATGGCCATCCGAAGAAATGTGCCTGTGTTTTCAATCATCTCTAAATTATTAATAATGCCAATTACTTTATAAATTATATGTAATGAGTTGTTTTACTGTGTTCTTTAGGGAATAATGAAAAAGCCTGCACTTGTGTGGTGCAGATGCAACATTTTTCTTTCCAAAATATCTCCAATTGGTGGTTGGTTGAATCCACATATATGGAAGGCTGACTGTGCTAATTTTAACTCCTGAATCAAATGCCACTTAAAATCAGCTGAGACTGTGAAAAGGCAAATCTTTGGGGAAAATTAAAATCTTGACATGATATATTTGAAAAGACAAATCTGTGGTAAAAAGAACAACAAAATCTTGAAATATTCCATTTCATTTTAAAGTAACTAAATGCACTTAGCCAGTTGTTTTTATGTACTTTTAAACTAAGGCCTTTAATGAACTTTCTTTATAATCAGGAGATACCAATACTTTATGTGCATTTTGCAAAGCCAGAAAAGATTTCAAAGGGTTTTTTTTTCCAAACATAAGTGATACTTGAAGAGATGCATTTAACTTGACTCTTAAAAATCAAATAGTATACAGATCTATCAAAACATAATGTTATTTCATTAACATTTACACTTTAATGCTTTATATATCACTTAAAGTAAATTTAATTAAAAATGAAGAAAATAAACTTTTAAATAAAAGACACCATTCTCTACATAATTGGTCCTTTGGGCAGTAATATCTACCACTAGATTGCAAGCCTCTTTATTTTTTTTTATTTTTGGTTTTTGTTTGTTTTTCTTTTGTTTTTGCAGCCGAGAACTGAACCCGAGTCTCTAAAGGTACGTGTCAGCAGCCCTCGCATCAGCAAGCCTGCACCTTTTATCGGCCCAGTGTTTTTGCTGGAAATGAGCAGAAGAACGCACAGCAGGAAACGTTCATGAGAAACTGCAGTCCTCAGCATGGAGGCCTGGGAAGCAAGTCACCCTTGGCAGCACGGGAGCCAGGGAGCGACATTTCCCCGTGGTTTTGCAGCTGGAATAGTTGTGCTAGCCATGTGCTGTACTTGTCAATATTTCATTTAAAAAGTAGCAAAATTCAGCTGTGTTTCTTCAATAATCAATTAGCCACCTTTATAAATATTTATCTTTTATTAAACAGCTCTTTGAAGTGATCCTTCATCAAGAACAGATTCCCAGGTGGAAATAAGAAGGAAAGTTAATACAAATAAAAATTGTTTTTCACATTTATACTATGATAAAAGAAAAACATCGATAAATCACATGCAGTATAAGGAAGAGAGTTTTTTTTTTAGAAAATGACAGTAAGAGATTTGGGGGAGTAACATTTTAAATTTAAAATCTGTGATGCAGGCTCAGGATGAGTGTTTGTGAATGACACTACATAGACTTCAATCTGCTGCACTGCTGCTTAGTTTTAAGTCACAAGAAAAAAAAAAAGATGCTTAAATAGAAGTTGGTCATTTTCTTTTAATTTAAATACTTTCTACTCAAATTGAAGCTGGGATTTACTTAGGAAAATATCTAAAATTGATTCTTTTTATTTTACCCAACTGTATATTCTGATCTCCAGTAGTCATTTACACATCAAGTGAGATTTATTTTCCTTTCTGACTGCTCCACTGAAGAAAATGGTTGCCTCTCTCAAGAGTCCCTTGAGCCTCAGATAGTTGTGGTTTTACTTTACACATTTATTTCATGAGGCAGTGCAATGCTTCCCTATAAAATCAATGGCTAAATGTTTTCTCTTAAATGTCAATGGTGCGCCTTTGAATGCCCATCAACTGAAGAGTGGATGAAAGTGATATGGTACTTTTATGCAATGGAGTAATACTCAGCTATAAAGGGTAAATTCAGGATTTTATTGGTAAATAGATATAGCTAGACACCATACCCATAAGTGAAATAAGGGAATACTACTTATTTCTATTAATACTACTAATTTCTATTAGTACTACTGATTTCTATTAGCACATTGATTGAGAGGAGCAGCTAATGTTTATATTATTTGATCAATCTTACATGCATGTTTCTGATAACGTGAGCAACTACTTTGACAATAACGATATGCAATATAATAATCATTGTGAATTTCTTACCTTGTTTGGCAATTCTATACCAGTTTTATTGTTTTTTACTATCTTTAAAATAAAAAGTAAAGTTGTACTTAATTTAATATAAAGAGAAAATAGGATAATTTATATTAATAGTTGTTTTCTTTAGAAATTCTTACAACAGCAAAATGTCAAATATTAATTCTAATTCATGCTAAATGGTTGACTTAGATTTTGAGTAAACTGTAACAAATATTACGTGAAATGTAAGAAACAAAAAATAAATGGAAAATTGAAAGTGTTAAACCAGAATAAAAGATTTTTGTTTCTTAAAAGGACAGTGAGCTCTTTACAAATAAGGTAATATTCTGAGCAAAGAAAAACTATCCATTCCAAGATTGTAAGACCTTTAATACTGTGAATGAAGAATCTCACAGGAAATGTTATATAAATCTCTTTGCTTTAGCTCCAAATGCGGATTGAAGTAATTTCTGATATTTTGTAATGAAGGCTTTTCCCAATTCAAACAGAGTGTAAATTTACAGCTTGTACATACATAGAAGGCTTCAAAGTAAAAATTAAAATTTTCTTTGCTGTGCACACAGGCTAGATTAATTACTTTTTGGGTAGGAGCCTACAGAAGATTCCCAAGCTCATCTTTAAGCTAATTAACTTACAGTTAAGAATTGTTTTAAAAATTAAAAAAAAAGGATAGTCAAAGTAAATGAAAAGAACTATCTTCAGAATTCATGAAAAAATTTATGGTAAATTATACATGAAATTGCAAAAAAGTGAACTTAAAAGGATTATGGATACAAAGCATATCAGTAATAGCTAGAAATAAGTAAAATCATATTTAAATAAAGTTGTACAGAAAAATATTCTACAAAACATCAAATGTTTACAAAAATATTAAACAAAGGAAAACTGTATATTCCTGTTGAGGAATTGGTGCAAACATTTCCAGACACCATTTGAAATTACCTCGGTATTTGTAATATAGATATGTTTATGACTAAGCATTTACAATTTTAGCGAATTGCTCAACAGAACTGGGTAGAAATAAGTATCAGAGGCATTTGCAAGAGTGTTACTGTAAGGACTAGTGAGATAGCTAAGTGGACTAAGTGCCTGCTTAAGCAAGCACAGGGACTGGGCTTCAGTCCTCAGCACCACAGGCCCTGTCATCTTGTCCCTGGGTGTGTTGAGCTAGCTACCAAGAGTGGACATAGAGGTGCATACCTGTAATCCCAGCACTGGGGAGGCTGAAAACAGGAGGGTCATTACGAGTCTGAGATGTGTAGTGAGACCCTCAGCCAAATGCATAAATAAGAAAATAAAATAGGAATGTTATTTGCTTACTGATTTTAATACACAGCCAGAAATAGTCCATTTGTTTGGCTTTGAAATGTTTGTACGAATTTAGTAGATATATGAGGTTTAGAGTTAACAATTAGTATGGATTTTCTTTTTTTTTATTATTTTTTTTTATTTTTGAGACAGGGTCTCACTGTGCAGTTCAGGCTGGCTTTGAGCTCACTTTTGTAGCCCAGGCTGGTCTCGAACTTACAACGACCCTCCTGCCTCAGCCTCCCGAGTGCTGGGATTACAGGCGTGAGCCACCACGCCCGGCACAATTAGTATGGATTTTCTAACCTACTATTAAAAGTATGAAATTAGTGTCAAGAGAATTTTGACCATGCCTACAATATGTATGTTGCAAAATTGTAGTGGAAACCAAAGTAAAATAAAATGAAAAGTTATAGAATCATTTAGCCTTGATAGCAAAATAGCAGAGGTAAAATAATGGGGTACAATTAAGAAATTAAAAACTAAAACCCTTAAAATTATTGACTGAATTAAATTATAAAATGAATTGGTAGTGCATATGTTTTCTGTTCGTCATTCTTTATGACCTATACGGGTACAGTTTTCCACACATATAAATATTTCATAATTAAGGTAATGCAGCCAGGTAGTTATTGCTTTAGGTTTGAATTTGAAGTAATTATACATTGCATATAATTAGTCATTAAAGACAAATTTCACATGTATGTAAACAGTGGTCAAGATGGTACAGTAGGAATTCCACTTGCACAATTCTGCCATGGGGAAGAAACAGTGAGACAAAGAAAATACTATATTTTTAGAAGAGTGGTTAGAGAATTATAGAAATCATGAAAGAAATGATGAGAACTCTAAACAGTAAAAAGAATCAGAGTTGGAAAGGCAACGTAGGAAAAAAGAACAAAGCAATTTCTAACCAAAATTCCTTCTGGGAGGCAGAGGGTGAGGAGTCAATCACTGCCTGGAAAAGTTAAGCAGGAAGATTCCGGGAGCCCAGTCATAGCAGCATAGCAGCTGTGCTAACTGCGGAGCATTCCTTGCAGGATTTAAAGAGAGTCTGGGGAGCTAGCTTGTCTAATGCTCACTCAACCAAAGGAAAACTCACCCAGGGCCCTGCCTACCAACCTGCAAAGAAACCTGCTACCGGGGCCACTGACAGATGCCCTCTCTCCTCGGGGACTTACAGCCAGCTCCATTTTGCCGTCAGAAACTTTGGTCCATGATGGAAAATAGCTATCTAAACACCCTACAGCTTCAGGGCCAGCACGTACCAAGACCATAAACATGAATCCCACCCACACTTGCCCTACAGGTACTAAGGAAGGTATCATCCCAAACATATCAGTTTGGCACTATCACTATGGTTACAAAATCTTAGAGTGATCAGCATAAATATTTAGGAAAATCATGGTCTTACAACTCTAGGAATTTGGCCACAGAGATTAGAAGCCTATTTCTCAACACAGCTTGCACTATTTGACCTAGCAAATGTTTGTATCCATTTCCTGGAGTTCACAAACACTCACAAACTTGGGCTTGACCAGCAGGACATAAGTCTCCTACCTTTGAAAATATGGAGACCAATATGACAAATTCAAACATTTCTATATGAATTCAGAGAGAATATAGGAAGGATCTTGACCATGGTGTGCAGTCTTGGGCTCAAAACTAATGGAGCTCAAAGGTCTGGTATCAATTATACATGTCACTTGGGACTCTGAGAGGGTATTATGTGAATCCAGCCCTTCCATCATAGTAGCTAGGAGTACTGGCCAACATTGGTCACCATCATTCCATAATATGAGGAACATCCCCTTTGTATTCCATAGTCTCAGCTCCAGTTGCTGCAGATTTTTACCAGCTGTACATAATGCAATAATGACAAAGTTCTAATCATCCTATGTCTTCAAAACCATGGTTGCTAGTTGCATAAACCCAGCCATTCCTTGCACTCAATTTGAGGATTCTGGAGAAGACTGTTTTAATTCTTTGAGCTCAGAAACAATAGGGATTGATGCCACAGTTCCACCAGCTAGGAACTAAAGGATGATCCTTTATGCTATTGATTCTTCCACAAGCCCCATACTCAGCCGTGCTCAATAGGTAGAGCTTGAAACCATGCACATCCGGAAGCCTGTGTCTACTGCAAAGATTCTACCTTAGTGAACTGCAATAGTCTAGATTTGTAGGTTCTCATAGACACTGCTGAAATCAAGTGAAATGAGTAAGCCATCCACAAATGGCACTGAGCCTGGCTATTATCAAAGTCAACTACTATGTTGTATTTCATTTGAATGCATAACTCATCTGCTAAAACAGCTACTCCATAAAGTTAGAAGGGGTGAATGCTACAGGACTTTTGTAGACAGGACAAGAAACATGAAAATACACATGATGCCTGTAGAGAGAAATAATTATCCAGAAATAGATCCCAATTTGAAGAAAATTCATGATACACCTAAAAAATAATTCGATATGATAATTCAAGACAAATAAGTGAGAGGTTAGAGAATACAGATAAACAAGACAAATAAACAAGACTAATCCTGGATCTAAAGGAGAAATTTACCAGAGAGATGGAAATCATTAAAAAGCACCAAGCAAAAGTCCCAGCACTATTTTCTTCAATATAACAGAAATAGAAAGGGCTTCTATAATAAGAACAAACAGAAGAGAACTTGAAGTGTTTTGAATGGATCCAATCAGAGCAATAAACAAACAAGTTTAAAAAATAATAAAAGTCCAAAGAAACATGGCTGAATAGAGGAGAGGTCACTTTCAGAGCTACTCAGAAAAATTCAAGTAAAATTACACATAATTGGAAGGAATGGAGGGACAGACATCCTGAAGCTAAAATCAATCTGAAATAAAGAACTCCTTGATCAATCAAAACATAGGAGTTAATGAAATGGCCATCCAGCCAACAGCTCTGCTGGTGGGTTGCCTGACCATGGGTTGAGCAGGGCCACCATACTAAAAAGTGTAAAGGAAATACAGCAAAGTGAAAAGAAAGAAAAATACCGAAACAAGGCAGCTAAATCAAGCCATTAGAAAAGACAGGGTATAAGGTCCCCTGCTTTATTTTACCCTCTTCCAAGCAGAGAATACTGCAGCATAGCAATAAATTCTGTTGGCACACACAGGAATAAGAAAACTTCTCCCTCCCCAATAACTGGCCTGCATGTCTTGTCCTCTCTCCTTCCACTTCCTTTCATGGACCAGGGTGCTAATTTGAACCTCCACTGAGAAGATCAAACATTTTAGGGGGCTGTGGTGAATAGAACAGCACAACTTCTGCCATGACCAGTGGCTAGAGGGATGCAGGTACTTAAGTAGCCGTATGTCATGGGACTGAGCAGCCCAAAACTTTCCGCAGTCAAGTAGGACAAACAGAAAGTCACCCTACAGCACATCACCCCACCTTGTCCTACTACAGGAAGTTACAGTCCACAGTGCAGGCAGGTGGCATGGGCAGCAGAACCGCCACTGAATGCACAGAGAGGAGTCTCATCCACTCCTGCAACACCGTTTTAATAGGAGCTTGAGAGAGATGTAAGCAGCACTGTGCCAAGTATAGCAGTAGCTTGGAACTTCACAATCTCCCATCAACATAAGAGTCAAATTTGGGACCGAGCAGCTATCGACAGGAACTGCAGGACAGGTTAGCTCAAATCACAGCAGTCTGCACCTCCCTGTAACAGGTGCCAAAGGACACAGAGACTTACAGAGGAGACAGAGACCTGCAGAGAGGACAGAGACGTGCAGAGGGGAAAGAGATGTGCAGAGGGGACAGAGACCTGCAGAGGACACAGAGACTTGCAGGGTACACAGAGACCTGCAGATGACACAGAGACCTGCAGAGGGGACAGAGACTTGCCAGTGGAAGGAAAACAGGCAGCTGTGCAAGGGCTGGGGAGCAGCTCCCTTGTCTCTGACTCAGGGAAGCACAGCAGCTAGATACAGAGAGAAGAAGGGTAATGAGTGGACAGGCCGCTAAAGGACGAACTACTGACTGAAGATTCTGGCCTCACCCCCTCGTGTCTGGAGGCCAAAATCAGTAGCACAGCCAACAGATAGTCTCCAGCAGGCTTGGCAGGGTTACCCGGTAGTTTTGGGCTCTTGGCATACACCAGATAAAGAATTATACTGTTTGTTATTTATTTTTTTAATTTTTCTTTTTTCACTGGGCTGTTTGGTTCCCCCACCCTTTTTTTTTTCCTTCAGTACCAGGGATTGAACTCTCAGGACCCTGTACTTGCCAGGCAAGCGCTTATTCTTCTGAGCTATCTCCCTAGCCCCTTTCCTTCTTTTTTCTATAGCACTTTTACCTATACTTTGTTCTAATCTAGTTGTCCTTTTTCTTCCTTTTCTCAATCATGTCTTTGACTGAACCATATTTCCATCAGACTGGTTATTCTCTCTAATTTTTCTGGTTAATACTGATAGGTCATTGCTTACATGTTTATTCTTTCTCTTCTGCCATCCTCTCTAGTTTCCCAAAGCTTGCATGATTATCCTTTGTCCTCCAGCCTGGTTTGTAAGCAGTTTCCCAGTTAATGCTGGATTCTGCGGTATAACCACACATCTTGCTCCTATGATTAAAGGTATGATGGGTGCTATTTTATTGCTAATTTTACCACATTAGGACTTCATATATGTTGTAATGAATTGTCTTCTCTTGCATAATAATGCTGGGAAAGTCTAGGGTAATAACCACCACCATAATCCAATACAAAAGGACTAGGGATTGAGCCAAACAGACAACAACCTCTAGCCCTTAAAAGATGGGAAAGGTACACTTTTGGCACAGATGCTAAAAAGCAAGAACCTCCTACACTTAGAAGACATCCCTGAAGAACATGAATTACCTACAGAGGCCTTGTACTAGTGCTAAACTATCTACTATGAAAGCATATAAGAATCTACACAGAGCCACTTGCCTGAGGACTCCATCACACCCACCAGAGGACTCCAACCTGCCTGACGACTCCAGCCTGCCTGCCAGAGGACACCGGTCCACCTGAGGACACCGGCCCATTCTCCTGATGACTCCAGCCTGCCTGACAACTCCAGCCCGACTGAGAACTCTGGCCCACCTGAGACTTCCTCCATCCAACCTGAGACCTCCAGCAGCCTGCTTGTGACTTCCTCTGGCCCACCTTGAGCACAGCCTATCCAGCATCAGGCCCATCATATCAGACCTCCTGTGGCCAACTGTGAGAGCAGTGGATCCAGCATCTAGGCCCAACATGTGACTCAGACCTTCAGCCAGACACAAACATAGCCTACCCAGCATCAGGTTCGCCACCTGAGTCAGACCTCTGGCCCAACCTAAGCTTACCCTATCTAGCAGCGAGGCCCCCTGGTGAGTGAAATCTCCTTCCTCAGGGCTAAAAGCGGATCAGCTGACCTAGTAGCCCAGACTGAACCATTAACCTATGGGCACACAGTCCTGCTCCAAAGGTCACTACTATACATAATGATACAGACAAGGAGCAAATTGCAATCTCAGGCCCCAAACCCACCTGTAACAGATACAGGAGACACTACCATACAAGAAGATGGGAATTATGCAGATGAAATCTCTGAATCAATAGCTTCTGAGGTAAACAGACAAGGACAGAAATGTATAGAGCAACTCAGATCAGAGATAACATATCAAGTAAAAAAAGAAATGCATGAACTAATAGACTCTGAAGTGGAAAAATAACAACAGAAACAAATAGAGGAAACTAGGGCAGAAATAACCACTGAAATTAAAAAATACAAATTAATAGCATTTAAAATAGGGGAACAACTACAGAAAGGTAGAGAGAACAGAGCAGCAATAATCTCTGAACTAGAAAGAGAGGATAACTATAATGAGAGACTTCAGTACTACTAAAGAAGATATTGATAAAAAATTAGAAGAAATTAAAAAAATGATGGACTCCCTGAGTGAGCAATATAGAAAAGAAATAGATCGCATGAGGCAGTTTCAAAGAAATATACAAGAAAATAAAATCTCAGTCACAAGCTAGAAATACTGTATGAACCAAAGTGAAGATAGAATCTAAGATCTTGAAGACACCACCGCAGCTAGTGAAAAGGTAAGAAAGGATCTCTTAAAAACAGCAAGGATGCAGGAAAAAATAATTCAACATCTGCAAAATGATGCAAAAATGTACAATGTGAGATTAATAGGAATCAATGAGAAAGAAGGAGTTGACACAATGATATAAAGTGAATATGGGCAGAAGTAATAGCAGAAAACTTCCCAAATTTGAGAAAACAATCGGTCAATTCAGTAACTGAAGCATATAGAATTCCAAATAACATCAATGCGACTAAAAGCACATTCAGACATATAATGGTCAAGATCCCAGAAATCCAGCAAAAGAATAATATACTAAAAGCTGCTAGAGAAAAGAAACAGATCACATTTAAAGGAAAACCCATCAAAATAATGGCAGATTTCTTTTCTCAAACCATGAAGTCAAGAAGAGCATGGAACAAAGTGCTTCAAGTCCTCCATGAAAACAAATTCCAGTCCAGACTTCTACATCCAGCAAAACTCTCCTTCAAATATGATGAAGAAATGGAATACATCCATGATAAGGAACAACTAAAGAATTTCATGACATCAAAGCCAACCCTACAAGGTATATTTAAAAAAAATTAGAGAGAGACCATAATGATCCAAACTCAACAAATGAGAACAGAAAGAACCCACTAAACATGGCAGCCAATTAAACACAGGAGAGGGCTGGGGAGATAGCTCTGTGGCACAAGTGCCTGCCTGGCAAGTGCAAGGTTGTGAGTTTGAACCCCGGTCCCACAAAAAAAAAAAAAAA
>PVJA010027296.1:5000-28752 GCA_004027025.1 Myocastor coypus
CTTGCACTTGCCAGGCAGGCACTTGTGCCTCGGAGCTATCTCCCCAGCCCTTGCTTTTTCATTTCTGTTAATATTCATTTGATATAGATGGGCTGCTGTACTTGGTGCATATGGACTTATGATTGCTATGCCTTCCTTTGGGACTGTTCCCTTGACAAGGATGCAGTGACCTTCTTCGTCTTAGTCTTGCCTTGAAATCCACTTTGTCCTCAAGTAGAACAGCTACCCCTGCCTTCTTCCAGGTTCCTGTCACATGGGTTATTGTTTTCAATCTTTGGACTTTCAGCCTGTAAATTTCTTTTAATTAAATGTGCTTTACGTGTGCGGCATGTTGCTGGGTCTTGCTTCTTGACCCATTCTGCCACCGCCTCATTGGTGAATGGAGACCATTTCTTTTCTTTTTTCTTTTAATTAATTAATTAATTAATTTATTCTTGTTTCAGAACCTTTTTTTTTTTTTTTTTGTCTTTTTGAGACAGGGTCTCGCTATGCAGTTCAGGCTGGCCTTGAGCTCACTTTGGTAGCCCAGGCTGGTCTCGAACTTGCACTGATCCTCCTGCCTCAGCCTCCCGAGTGCTGGGATTACAGGAGTGCGCCAGAACCTTTGTTTTTATTCACTCATTTTTATGGCCGGCTCAGCCCACCCCAAGGGCAGGGCTGGCGCAGCATGTGGTGCTGGGGATCGAACCATGGTCCCTGAAGCCACCCAAGCTTCCCCAAGCAGGCGCTTTAGACCACTGAGCCATCCCGCCAGGCCCCGACCATTTCTTTACTGTACTAGTTAAAATGGATCTACACGGCCTTATCCTGGTCATAGGATTCTCCTGTTGTTGCTTCCTGTCTCTCCCTGTTTAGCTGCTTACCTCACCTGCTGGATTCATCCTCCTGGGCTCAGAGTCGTAGTCCTTGTTATCTTTAGAATACCCTTCAGAACGTTTTGTAAGGCTGGTTTGGTGTTCACAAATTTCCTTAGGTGTTGTCATGGAAGCGTTTGGTTGTTGTCTTTTTGACACAGGGTTTCACTGTGCAGTTCAGGCTGGCCTTGAACTCACTTTGTAGCCCAGGCTGGCCTCAAATTTGCAGCAAAGCAATCTTCCTGCTTTAGTCTCCCAAGTGCTGGGATTATAAACATACATCATCACACCTGGCCTGTCATGGAAGGATCCTGTTTCTCCATCAATTTTGAAAGTGTTGTGGGGTGTATCGAGCTGGGTTGTGTGGAGGACCTCCTGGGCGACACTCCTTGAAAGAGGGGCAGTTGTCTCCACCTCAGCAACGTGATCCCCTGCAACAGTAAGTTGGTCTTGCCTCGCCCTGACAGTGGGAACCGCTCGACAGGACAACCTCAGCTGCTCTGCACTCTGAGCTCAGGGTGCCCCTTTCCAAGCTGGCTACAGGGCAACCACCCTCTCTTGGGGACATCTGAACTTGAATGACTCACCAGCCACTGCAGTCTGCTGTGTCCACTGCTCTGGTGCCTTCCTCTGTGGAGGTCCTTGGGGTTGCCAGCAGTCACATGTCTGTAGGTTTAAGCCCCCACCCCATGCAGTGAGTCAGGGCTCAGGAAGCAAGGGCTGCTTGACTCCTCCTTTGCTGAAGTGTCTCTTCAGTTTTTTTTAGGGGGGTGCAGGGGTGGTCTTTTTGAGACAAGGTCTTGATATGCAGCTCAGGATCCTCCTGCCTCAGCCTCTCAAGTTCTGGGCATTAGGCTTTAGGCCTCAGTTTTTACTTCATATCCTTGCTGTGTCCTGGGGACCCCTTCCCTTTTTCTTCCTCATGTAGCTCTATCTTCTAGCATCTGGACACAAATCTCAGAGGCTATTTCTCTGCAGCTCACCACTCCGCCACCTTCTCAGGAGACACCGTCTCTGGGATTTTGGACCTGTTTTTCTGGGATCTACAACTTGGGGAAGTGCCCAGGTCACCATGTGTCCCTGCTCATGCTGGTGCACAGAAGAGGCAGCCCAGCCCCAGATCTGTGCTCGATGCAGGCACCAGCAGGCAATGGTAGGGCGGGTGTACCAGTGTCGCAGCTTCCGAACCCTGGCAGCTCAGGCTGGGCCCTGCCTTTGGCCCTGGGGCTGGGTCTGTGTCCTTCAGCTCAGGTCACTGAGTCTTCCTCCAACCTGACCATGGCTCTCGCCTCATCACTACAGAAACCTAACCAGGAGGCCTGCAGGGCAGCCATTCTGAGCTGCTTGGTCCCAGGGCTGGAGTGGCATCCAAGCATGCTGTCCAGGGATCCAGTGAGTGCCTGGAGTTACTGGCCAGCTGTCTAGGTGAAGAACTCACGTGGGGTCAGAATGCCACTCTCCCCGCAGGTCAGTGTCCACCAGCCCATTCTGCCAAAGAGTCCTCCCCACAGTGCCCTGGTGTCCCATCATTCACTCTGTCTCTGTAAGACAGAGTGTAGTTTCCTCGTCTCACAAGCCACAGGCTTGGGGAGACAGACTGTCCCTTCTCCCTATGCGGTCTCAGTCTCTCTGTAGGATTGTTGTCGGGTCCCTTCCTTGCTCCTGCGAATGTACCTTTTTCCTTCCCCAAGTGGCAATTTTCCTGTCTTGGGAAAATTGAGTTAGCTGTTATTTGCCATTCCATCATTTCCTGGAAAAGTAATTTCTAAAACTAATAACGAGCTTTTTTTCCTTGGTGCTCTGGGGACTGAACCTAGGACTTTGTAATGAACATTATCACCCCCCCCCCTTAAGCCATGTTCTCAGACAGCTACAAAACTGAAGAGGGCTGGACCTGAATTTGCCAGACTTCCACAATATTGGATTATAGGGTTTTCACGATGCCCACCTGTTAATCTCAAGAGTTTAATGCACAAAAGGAAAGTATCAATTTTGATGCTACTGAGTGACTCAGCTGGGCATGGTGGCACTCTGGGAGGCTGAGGTAGGAGGGTTCCAGTTGGAGCCCAGCCTGGGACACATGTTGAACTCAAGGCCATCAACTACAAAGCAAGACTATCTCAATACTCCCCCAACCCCGCCATATCTACTTTGTTGAACAGCGCTGAAAAACACTGAATGAATTACAGAACTCCTCAGAGATGCCTGGTTCCTGCCAGGTGATGGACCGACAGCTGGCGTTCAACTCGTAATGCCAGCTGAGTTGAAGCAGTGTGGTGCTGGGTATGGGATGGTTGCTGGCAGCGCAGAGGCAGAACTCGGGAGGAAGCAGAGGTGCTGTTGGTTCTCCTGGAGATTGTCAGGCTGACTTTCCAGATGGGAACTCATCTGTACTCTTCACTGTCAAGGATGGCTGTGGTCTACCTTGCCAGAGCTCTCTGGTGCTTACCTTAAGCGCTGCCTCCGGGCTCCAGGGCAGATCCCTCATCCTGCTGGCACACTCGCTAGCTTCCACCACTGACCTTCGGGCTGCCCTGCACAGATCCATGAAACAGATCTTCAGATGGACTCACAGGAGACTGCAGTCGGATCCACGCCCATGGCTGGATTCTTCACTTAAGATTTCCTGCATTCTATTGTACTTGGCTTTTCTGGTGCTGACTAGGAAATGATCTGTGCCCTGGGGGCCCCGCAGGATGGCTCAGTGGTCTAAAGCGCCTGCTTAGGAAAACTTAGGTGGCTGCAGGGACCGCAGTTAGATCCCCAGCACCACATGCTGTGCCAGGCCTGCCCTCAGGTCAGGCTGAGCCGGCCATAAAAATACAACAAAAGTTCTGAAACAAGAAAAAAAAAAAAAAAAAAAAAAAAAAAAAAAAAAAAAAAAAAAAAAAAAAAAAAAAAAAAAAAAAAAAAAAAAAAAAAAAAAAAAATATATATATATATATATATATATATATATATATATATATATATATATATTTCTGTGCCCTGTACTATTTCCTTTGCAAATCTCAAAACTAGAATGGGGGGGGGGCAGTGAGATGGCTCAGCAGTCTAAAGCACCTGCTTAGGTAAGCTTAGGCAACTGCAGGGACCACAGTTTGATATCCTGCACCACATGCTGCGCCAGCCCCACTCGCAGGGTAGGCTGAGCTGGCCATAATTAAAAAAACAAAAACTGTAACAGTGGGCAATTTCAGGTCTTAGGTCAGATAACTGCGCTTCTGTTAAGACTTTTTGCCAAGCTGTTGACTTTGCTGAGAATAAAACAGGTTTCTGGTTGTCAGCAAGGGAACACTAGACACTAGTAGAAATACCTAGGACCCTCCCTCTCTGGTTTCTGAGCCCACACACAGTCTACTGCCCAAGTGAGTCAGCAGGGCCTGGCCCCAATGTAGACCATGAGCTTCTGAGAAACCCCAGTGCCTGTTCAAAAGACCTCACTCAGCAGGCTAACCACCAATCCTCCGGGCCATTCAGATAGCAGCGAGATCTACTGGTGCCAAGTACAGGCAGGGGCCCTTTTCCATCCAAGGGCTTCTCTGGGGAAACACCATCCCTACAGTGACTTATAGGGGCAGAAGTGGAAGCCAGGCTCACACCCTGCCACCAGCCCTGGAGAACTTCTACAAAACTGCTCCTACCCCAAGCTAGCCAAGTTTCTCAATTTCCAGCATCAAACCTCTTCAGGACATTTTCTGCCCTCCTTGTGATTAGCTCAGACACCTGTGCACAGATGCCTGGTCCATACTTACTTCTCTTGGTGCTAGGATTAGAACCCAGGGCGCTGCCCTGCTGTGTTCTTTCCTGCAAATCACTCTGGGGCCAACTCTGAGCTCCTCAGTCCCTCCAAGTGAGACATACTCCAGGCAGCATAATAATCAGGGCACTGCTCAAAGCCCTGCACCTTGTTTATGCTGAGGGGGCACCAGACATGCAGTGACATGCATGGCCCACCCATGCCTACAGGCCACAACCGTGTCCACTATAACTGTGAGAGCTAACATTCTCCAAGTGAGTGTTAAGTTTTCCCACCTTGGAAAAGTCTTGTCCTTACCTAACCAAACCTACCTGGAGGTTTGTCAGGCTGGAGAAAATTTCACTTTTAGGAAACGAGAGAAAAAGGAAACACTGGTGTCCTATTTGTAGCTCTTAAAAATGTCATGTGTCCACCTCACACCGCAACATATGCTGAGTTCAGATAATGCTTCCCCAAATTAAAACTGAATCTCACAAGCACCTCAACAGAATTCAAAAATAAAGATGGACATTAGATATTATGTAAGGTTTTTCTTTTATTTAAAAGATCATTCACAAAATACCATATCCATAGATTTACTTTCTGTCATACAGCTGAATGTGTTTGGAATTCCACCCTCGAATCTGGAAGCCAGCTGGGTCCCCAGTGGTGTGGATGGATTTGTTTTGCTCTTGGATCTTTCTGCGTTGAGGATGTGTGTGGGTCGTCTCAAAGCATCAGGTTTGTTATAACCACATAATGCATGTCTTTCTTAAGTTAGATGTTGGTGTTACACAAATGGTTCTTATCTCAGAAGCACAGAAGATAGGCAGAGGGGAGAAACGTGAGTTCTGTAAGTTGCTAAAAGCTTGCAATAGACAAGGGGCCAAGGATGACAGTGAGCAGGGAACCCCAGGCCAGGGAGCCACGCTGTTGCCCTTGGCCTTCCAGCCATCCTGTTGGGTCTTTCTTCGCCAGGGCTTAAGCAGCTCCCACTGGGACAGGTGGCGACTCAGGCACTACAGGATGCTCCATCGCTCGCACAAGGCCTCTGAGCTCAGAAGCTGCTGCCCAGCACCTTCCTCCTAGATGAGCACCAACCACTGCATATGACAGCAAGCAGGTCCCGGACACGAGGTGGCCAGCCTGAACGTCTATGGTCCTCAGCAGTCAGTGAGGGTCTGGACAGCTCGCCATAGGAAAACCGCTAACTCACCACGGGAAATAAAGTGCCAGTTTCAAGGCCATTTCCACCATGGGCTCAAGGGGCTGTGGGAACAATCTCAGTAAGCTGCTTTTGTGGAACAGACACAAGGGGGAGACACCTCACAGACAACAGGGATGTGGGGAAGGCTAGGTCCGCATCACTGTGTCAGCCCAGCCCAGCCCAGCCCAGCCCCACCACTGCCCGGTCCCCACAGCACCTGAGCCGTGGAAATGATACAAACCACTGGGCAGCCATGACAGTCTGCATGGGGAGCGCCTGAAGTCTCCAGAGAGGCACTATCTGGACAGTGCAGCAAACCACCTGAACACACAGAGCCCTTGGGTAACAGGTGAGGAGCACCACCAGCGCACCTGTCACTCTTCCCGGGCTTCACACCTACTTTGCCTGTCCAGCCGCTGGGGAGGCTGATGGTTGACAGGACACCATGAGAGCAGGACTGTAAGGGTGGAAGGGGGCTGCAAGGATAAACAGGAATTTTCCCTCATTTTCAATACAAGGTGCATCCAATTTGGCATACTGACCACAGCTGGCCAACTTGCCAGCAACTTCTGCTCTTTCCTGGAAGCCACAGCGACACAGAACTCAGCATGCGGGTCAGAAAAGAAGCACTGAGAAAAATCAAGTCTGGCCCATGTGGAAAATAAAGAGAAGGCAAAGGAGAAAAACCAAAGCAAGCAGCACCAGGGCCTGCGCCTCTCACACGGCAGGCCTCACGCCTCCTTCAGACACTGTGTGCTGCAGACATGGGGGCAAGAGGGAGAACAGACAGAAGAAAATGAGGACAGAGAAGGAAAAAAATGAAGAGCACAAAACAGGCACTAGCTAGG
The DNA here is from genome assembly GCA_004027025.1 of Myocastor coypus. Classification (NCBI taxonomy): domain Eukaryota; kingdom Metazoa; phylum Chordata; class Mammalia; order Rodentia; family Myocastoridae; genus Myocastor; species Myocastor coypus. The sequence goes on from PVJA010027296.1 coordinate 11,649, forward strand.
TACAGCAAAGCCAAGGATGTACTAAAAACCACTTGTTAACAGCTGACATGCATTCACAAGCTCGGTGTTTCCACTGTAAGGAAGGAGGACTGTCAGGTACAGGAACGGTGTCTGCGGGGCGGCCAGTCCAGGCCATTGGCTGCGGTCTCGCTCTAACTCCCCACACCCCATTCCTGCTGCGTGCTCATTCCTGCTCCTTGTTCACGACTTCCTCTCTGGGCCTGGCTCCCCCAAAGATGGCGGAGTTGGGATTGGCTACTTGGTTGAGGGGTGTTGCCACTGTCCGAGGTTTGAGCTGGAGCCGTGGTCTCTGTGCTCTTTCCTCTGCAGACAGAAAAACACTGTTTAGAGAATGGTTTCCACAGCATACATAACCAGGCACACAAGGCCGGACAGAAGATGGGGCTCAACACCTAGCCCATGGGTGGCAAACCTATGGGACACATACCACATGTGCCACAGCAGGCAGTGGGCGGTGTCACCAAGAGCTCTACAAGGACTAGTTCATACTCTCAGGTAAACAGCAGAGACCTAGACTGTCACAGTATCCTACTTGAGATGAATTGGGGCATGTTAAGGAGGGGGTTGGTGCCCTGCAGAACCCACACTATACCTTCTGTGGGTTCTCGGAAGTCCATGTTGGAGCCACGCAGTGGGGGGCCATCACGGAAGCGACTCCCCATGGGAGGGCCTGTTCGCCGGTCCCCTGGGCGACTGCCTCCTCGGCCTCCTAGGAAGTCATCCCTGTAACCTGAAAGAGACAGGGGCTGCTGAATTCTCTTGATATGACTGTTAATGCCAGTTACGTGGTGTTTTGTGAACTCATTTTTCATTCATTGGTGTGCCCAGCACCTAAGGTTTTCCACAATAAAGTGTACTGAGAATACGTCCAAGTGGAAATCTGCTGTGTAACTGTAAGGTTCACAGAGTAAGGAAAAGACAGAATCATAGGAGGGAATAAAATGGATGTTTAAGTTTTCAACTGGCAGGAAAAGAGGAAGAACATGAGATGCCTTTTATCTCACATGGCTTTAAACAGAAGTCCTAGCAGCAGACCTGTCTAGCTTCTTTTTTCTGAAAGCAAGGTATTTTAACATGCAATAGTTGTCACAGAACAAAATGCATGTATTTACTTTTCTAATACTCCAATTTATTGCCACAAACCTTTACAATTTTAGTTCTTTACCATCATGAAAAGACATATGTTTAGTACAGAATCTACAGTATCTCACTATACAGATCGCATTTGTAGTGATCCCCGTTTTTAGCCTCCCAAGCACTGGGACTGCAGGCCCAGGCTACCACGTCCAATCTCAACTGAGTCTCAGTAGATGCCAGGAAGGGGGTTGGCACAGCATGCTAGGGATCAAACCCTGGTTCCTTATATGTTTATTTTGGTGGAACTGGGGACTGAACTCAGGTCCTTGCACTTGCCAGTCAAGTGGTCCCCAGCCCTCCATATATATATATATTTGGTAACTAAAAAATTGAAGACTTAGGGTGGGGCTGGTAGGGCATGTAGTGCCAGGGACTGATCGAAGTCCTCTGTGCTTGCCTAAGCTATCTTGCTGCGAAATGGCATTTCTATAATTTTGTTCCCTGTACTCTTTTTTTTTTGCAGGACCAGGGATTGAACTCAGGCCTTTGCAGTTGCCAGGCAAGCGCTTATTCTACTGAGCTAATTTCCCAGCCCCTCCTTGTACTCTTAAATCATGTTTGGCAAGTGGTAGAGGCATTAATTTTTAATTATGTTGTAAAAAACTGTTAGCCCACACACATTACCTTTTACCTATTGTATTAACTCAGAATCCTAGAAAAACCATATGCATTGCAAAGACAATGCAGATCCTCCTTAAAGACTTTTATATGGGAATAAAAATCCATGAAATATTTTATTACAATCTGACATTTTGTTTTAATAAAATTCACCCTACATTATATTTGTGCCAGACACTGTATTGTGCTAAGAAATCCTTTGATTATGTTTCAGTTATTTTCCAGCTTCTTAAAATACAGGACATAAAAATGGCTCTCAAGCGCCGGGCATGGTGGCGCATGCCTGTAATCCCAGCACTCGGGAGGCTGAGGCAGGAGGATTGGTGCGAGTTCGAGACCAGCCTGGGCTACAAAAGTGAGCTCAGGACCAGCCTCAACTGCATAGTGAGACCCTGTCTCAAAAAGACAAAAAAAAAAAAAAAAAACCTAATATTGGACTGGCTAGATAGCTCAACATATTAAAGTGTCTGCTTAGGCAGAACCAGGGCCACAGGTTCAATTCCCAGCATGCTGTACAGGCCCCACCCCCCAGGATGTGCTGATATAGCAATTGAGACTGGGGTTGGTGGCCTGCACCTATAATCCCAGCACTTGGGGAGGCTGAAGAGTCCAATCTGTACAGTGAGACCCTATGCTAAATACATTTTAAAAAATAAAAACCTGCTAGGCTGGGGCGGTGCATGCCTATAATCCCAGCACTTGGGAGGCTAAGGCAGAAGGATCAGTTGTAGTTCAAGACCAGCCTGGGCTACAAAAAGTGAGCAAGGCCAGCCTGAACTGTATAATGAGACCCTGTCTCAAAGACAAAAGATAAAAATAAATAAATAAACCTGATATTGACCCTCTAATGTCAGTTTCACCAACAAACAGCAACAATAAAAGATCCCAACAGTAGCAGCCATATCTTCACCATATCAAGATTTCTGAAGTAGACAACAGCATCTTTTTCTTCTTCCACTCAACTCGTTTTTCCTGTTCCCCCCCCGTCTCACTATGAAGACTCGAAGTGATCCTCCTGATTTCTGCCTCCCTAGTGCTGGGATTACAGGCATGCATCACCACACCCAGACTCCATCGCTGGCTCAGCACACCTGAGGGCAGAGCCGGCACGGCATGTGGGGCCAGGGATTGAATCCTGGCCCCTGTGCTTACCTTAGCAAGCGCTTAGCCCACTGAGCTATACTGCTGGCCCTCGTAGGCAGTTTAAGGCTCATTCACTGCACAGGTTTGGCTTTTCTCATGATCTCAATCTTTGTAGGGACATAACTTGGTTTTACACTATCATGCCTGTAATTTCATGCTCCAATGAAATTTCCTCTCCTTCAAATACAATGTGCACATACTCAACTGAGACCAAGAAGTGGATTTTCAGCTCACTTCACTCCAGTCAGACACCAGCATGCTTTTTCCGTCCATGGGGTTTCCTGCTGCACAGCCCTCCCAGGCTAAGAACATATTAAGCTCAGAGCTTTTTCTTCTCTAACAATTCCAGTATTTCATCCCTATAGGAAACGGTTCTCGAGAAAGACACACACAGACTCCGTAGACCATTATGTCTTCAATCACCCTCCATTTTTGCAGTCTTCCTTATCTTCACTCCCTGATGACAGTTTGTTAAGTGCTTGTTTTAGGGAGGCACCCAGTGCCCACATTTTGAACCGTATACAATATACTTAAAGTCAGAAAAATCAGTTTTTTTTCTCTTTTGTTTTTGTAATATGTTGTGCAGGATCTCACTAAGCTCAGATTCACAGTGATCCTCCTGTTGTCAGCCTTCCCCAGCACTGGGATTACAGGCACACGCCATCATGCCCGGGCTCAGTTGCCAGCTCAACATACCTGGGGTGGGGGAGGGCAGCTTGTCATGTGGTACCAGGGATCGAACCTCAGTGCCTGCACTTGCCTAGTCAGGTGCTGGGTCCATTGAGTTTTCCCACCAGACAAGTCTTTCTTTTGTAACAGTACCAGCCCTTTAAATGCATCATGAAAGACCAGAACTGGGTGGTGTGTACAGTATCAGCAGCACTGCTCTCAGGATGAAGCACTCACTGCATGCAGCACAGCAGGATCATTTTCTCTTCCCACTGTTACAGGCACAGCCAAACACTGGGAATCACAAAACTACACAACTTCAACTGTTCTGTCCCCAGTACTGGTTGAGCTATCAGGGCTACTTTGGACTTTGGGAATCAGCCTTAGTCTAGTTTCTGACATAAACCCACAACTATTTAGAAAAACAAACCTGGGGGCCCGGCAGGATAGCTCAGTGGTCTAAAGTGCCTGCTTAGGAAAGCTTGGGCGGCTTCAGGGACCCCGGTTCGATCCCCGGCACCACATGCTGCGCCAGCCCTGCCCTCAGGGGTGGCTGAGCCGGCCATAAAAATAAATAAACAAAAGTTCTGAAAAAAAAAAAAAAAAAAAGAAAGAATCAGAAAAACAAACCTGAAATTTAGAAGTGCTTGTATTTTATAAACATAAAATCACAAGGAAAAACTATATGAAATTAAAGCACCAAGTCAGCCCTGGGCGATACCCTCTTCCTCGCTCCTGCTGTGACCTGTGTGAACTGCTCAAAGCAACACACCTAAAATAAGCAGGTTCTGAGGAGGCCACTCCTCCAGGGTGGGTGCCAGGATCTCTCCGCCCTGCCATCCCTAGCAATGATGGATTCTTATCTGGCATCAAAGAAAGGGTTTTTTTCTGGACAGATTTGAAGTCTTAAGAGACTTTTAAGAAAAGTTAGGGCCCGGCAGGATGGCTCAGCGGTCTAAAGCGCTTGCTTGGGGAAGCTTGGGTGGTTTCAGGGACCCTGGTTTGATCCCCAGCACGGCATGCTGTGCCAGCCCTGCCCTTGGGGCGGGCTGAGCCGGCCATAAAATAAACAAAGGTTCTGAAACAAGAATAAAAATAATAGTTGGGTGTGGTGGCGCATGCCCATAATCCCAGCACTTGGGAGGCTGAGGCAGGTGGATCAGTGCAAGAGCAGCCTGGGCTACAAAAATGAGCTCAAGGCCAGCCTGAGCTGCATAATGAGACCCTGTCTCAAAAAGACAAAAAAAAGAAAGAAAAAGAAAAGTTAAAAAGGCCAGGCATGGTGATGCACCCTGTAACTCCAGCACTCGGGAGGCTGAAGCAGGAGGATCCTTGCAAGTTTTGACACCAGCTGGAGCTGCAAGGTGAACACGGTCAGTCTGAACTGCATAATGAGAACCTGTCTCAGAAAAGATAGAAAAGGAAAAAAGAAAGGAAAAGAAAAAGAAAGCAAAGCAAAGCTAAAGAGCTGGGCAGGTGGTTCAAGTGTGTAATGTCAATACTACGGAGACTAACTTGGGAGGCTGAGGCAGGAGGATCGGTGCAAGTTCGTTCCGAGACCAGCCTGGCTTACAAAAGTGAGCTCAAGGTCAGCTTGACCTGCATAGTGACTCCCTCTCAAAAACGAACAAACAAACAAACAAAAAACAATGCCTAGAGTGTGGTGGTGGTAGCAGCCCTGCAGCAGCTACCTCAAGCTTTTAATAGCATAACCCCTGAAATTAACCACTACAGATGTGGCCTGGAAGGCAGGGGAGTATCTTTGCTCAGAGTATTTTAGGGACATCCTTTAAGACAACTGCTCAGAGCCCGAAGTACATTTATGCAGTTGATCTTTGTTATTCAGATTAATCTACCTAGAAAATTTATGTTTAACCCCTAAATCAAAGCAGTGGCACTTGTGCAGGAGTTGGAGGTATCACATGCTGTTTCCCTAGAGGGCAATGGGAACCCTTTGCTCTCCCTTCTAGCTCCAGCACTATTCACAGTCTTCCAAGAGCCTAGGGCTGGGCCTTCCACCTTTTCTTGCTCTTAGCTGGTAATGTCAGTGTGAAAAATGGCCCAGTGCACCCAAGAGCCAGGTGTGCTGCACCTCTGGGACAGCATAGGTGTGACAGAGGGAACCACTCAGGCTTGTAGCAGGCAGCCGGCTACAAGTCCCATGTTAACGATTCAATGCTGCCCACTCAATACCCAGAACTAAGTATTCTTTTAACACAAGAACATAGAAAACAGATTTAGGGGGGCCAGGCGGGATGGCTCAGTGGTCTAAAGCGCCTGCTTGGGAAAGCTTGGGAGGCTTCAGGGACCACGGTTCAATCCTCAGCACCACATGCTGCGCCAGCCCTGCCCTCTGGGGGATGGGCTGAGCCGGCCAAAAAAAGGAGTGAATAAACAAAGGTTCTGAAACAAGAATAAAAATAATAATAATAAAAAACAAACAAACAAACAAACCAAAAAAAAAAAAAAAAAACAGATTTAGGTACTATTGCAGAGTGAGAATGTGGGAACAAGAGGCTTACAGGCCTGGCTGCTGCAGTGCTCAGGCAACTTTAGAGAACTCAGCCACCCAGGGTAACAAGTGGCTTCAGGTACCACAGATACCATGTCTGTTTGTTACAGGTGGCAGGGATTTTGGAAAGAGAGCAACAGGAGGAGCTTTACTGTGGGGAATTAATACTTGGATGCACTCAAATGCAAGGTCCTCTACAGTCTTAACTAGACTATACTTAAACCCATCAGCTCACCCTGCACTGATGCAGAATATCAACACATAGCTGCTGTGTTCCGAGAGGCCTGGGCACAGGGACGAGAAAACTGGTGCACAAGAGCTAAGTGCAAGACCCCCCTCCAACTCCTCTGTACAAAGTGTGCTGGGGAAACTATGCAGGAAGGTTCAGCAAGGTGCGGCACCAACAAATCCCCTGAACTGACTTCTGGGCAGCACTACAGGTGCACTACTCACAGCACATGCATTTCCTAAGTGTGTTGTGCCCCAGGAGCCCTGGGCCTTGCGTATGCTAAGCATACAACCCAGAGAGCTACATTCCCAGTCCCCAGGGGCTGTTTGTAGTCTCTTTCCTCTTTGTTCTGCTCTGTGTGGTTTAATTTTGGATGGTCTTACAAATTACAATGAACACATGCCATTTAAAAAACAGCACTATTCTACTAATGTAAAAAAAAAAAAAAAAAAGCTATCTTTTCAAGCAACGTCTAAGGCATCAGACCAGCCATGACCCTAGCAAGGAAGCACAGAGCATGTGTGCTGGATGCAACTGTCGCCTGTGGTCCACATGGAGCAGAAGGGTGGCAAGGCAGAGGCTGCCTGGGCACTGCGGGTGTGCCGAGCTTACACGCTGCTCCCACAGCACCTGCGGATGCAAAGTCGTTGTTGCGGGGCCCTGACCGCGGCCCCAGGTTGGCTCGGGAGGGCCTCTGCTGCAAGTTTCAGTCGGAGATCAGCTTATACATAAAGTTACAGACTTACTGGATGATACTGTACTTTTATGAATAAGCTCACTTCTGACTGGGGCAGGATGTTCAAGCACTTACTCAATAGACTGCTGCACAGCACTGGCAGACAGCAGTGGTGCCAGCCTCTGCCATGCTTATGCACAAGGCAAGATGGGCCGGGTGGGGCAGGGGCTGATGCCCCGGCTCTATCTACCCGCGCAGCATGAGCTCCTCTCATCCGCGGGAGAGGGAGATCTACTTCTTCTTTTAAATCTCACATTCCTACCATGCATACAAGTTATCTGCATAATCAAAGAATATTAGTAGACACAACAAAGTGCTTGAGAAATCCTTTTTCAGAGACATGGCCTGTGCACTGAGTTCCTGGGCTTTTGAGAAAAGAAGCTACATTCTTGAAGGGATTCAAGTTTTAGGTCTCTTGAGAAAAAACAGCCCACCAAGATGACATATGCTGGAACCACTAGGACATCTAAGGTTTTCTGGAAGCTTCCAGAAACTTCTAGAAGCAATGGAACCTTTACTGTTTCTAGAAGCAATGGAATCTCTTCTATGCCATACACAAAGGCAAAGGAAGCCACTCCCTGGGGTGGCAGCAGAAAGGATTACTGGGCCAGATTAAGGCCTTCAGCATCAGCGTGTTGGGCTGGGAAAAGACCCAGGGCCTGGAGTTGACTGCCCACTGCGCAGCCTGTCCTACCCAACCAAACTCGGAGACTCTTATTGCACACCTGGGCACCTGTGGAAGAAGTTCTGTTTACAAAAAGAGCTAAAGAAGCAGAAAGGCAGGGCCAGCTTCTCCCAAGAAGCATCAGGCAATGAAGCTACTGGGAACAGAAGTGCAATACTGTAAATACTGATACCAGAATTGAAGTCATCCCGGGAATCCCAGCCACCTCTAGATTCTCGAGAGCCACCCATTCCTGAGGATACACAAAAAAGATAAAAGATTGAGGTTGTATCATTACTTTGCTATGCAAACATGGAAAAAATTTATTGGGAAGACATACAACTCAGGTGATGGGAGTTCAATGAAATAATTCTAACAGCTTTTGCAGCCAACAGAAGAAAACAAAACCAAACTAAAAAACCAAAAAATCCCCACACCAGCTGTACATGGGAGGCTGAAGCAGGAGGATCAGTGTGAGTTCAAGACCAGTCTGAGCTACAAAAGTAAGCTCAAGGCCAGCCTGGTTGAATTGCATAGTGAGAAGCTGTCTTTAAAAGACAAGAAAAGCCAACAAACAAAAAAAACAAGGTTTTATAAGTCTAGTTATTCTTTCTAAGCTTTTACAAAGCTTTAATTCCCCAGACCTTATCAAACCCAACAGACAGATTCTGCAAGTGACCTTCAGGAGTTGTTAAGTGGTAGGCACACAGCAAGTTAAGATTTTAATTTTAGAAAAAAACAATCACCTCTGTCATCTGGTCCGCCTTTCCTGAATCCAAAGCCACCTTTATCTTGTTTTCTGCCTTCTGCAATGTCCACACGAAGTGACCGGTCACCCAACAGCTAATGGTAAGGGGAAATCAGTGTAAGTGCCTTCAAAAAAAAAAAAAAAAAAAAAAACCCCAACTGCTCATTTGCCCCAATATTCCCGGGGTACTTACTGCACCATCATAGGTTAGGGCTTCCTTCAGGGAGTCAACCCCATCGAATTCTACATAGCAGAATCCTGCAAAAGAAAGAAACCCCAGCTTTCTCAAGTGATTCCTGACTGAAATCTGCTGGGATCTCACAGGTCCCACCAACCTACACTAGAACAGCCAGGTGGGGGGGGCATCTAGGTGACAGCAGACTTAGAAGAGCACAGTTCCTTCCCAGGAAACAGATCACAACTGGTATTTAGGCTTCTACATCTTATTTTATCATCAGAAAGTGCTAAAGACTGAGGCAGAAAGATCACAAGTCTGAGTCTTGCTTGAGCACCTTGGTGAGGTCTCAAAATAAAGAATGGGGATATAATCCATTGCCAACGCCCTGGGCCCAACTTCCAATACTGAAATAAATGAGTGCTCTGAATAGGCTTGAGGTGCCTGGTGCCTTCCTACTCAGGCTGTTGAAGTATACACATCCTCAACAACACGGATATTTTTGTCAGTATCTACTGACATGTCAGTAATAACTCAGGTCCATGCCTGTGCCACATTCCCTGCACCTGACACTGACACTGTCCCTTCCTTGTTGCCTGGAGTTATATCTGAATTAAGTAGCCTCTCACTCCCACTGCCTCACCCTGTCCTGCACATTCAATGTTAAGCACTACTGGAAAAAACTACTCCCAGATTCAAAGAGGGAACAACAGCCCAGTCACACAGCACCTAGTCTAGAGCTGCTAACTGCAGATAAACCAGAAACGAACTCCAAAACCCAGGCTACCAACGCAGCCAGGGGCTTGAGTCACCCCACAGATTACATGGGCCTGAAATTCTAAGGCTCATTACAGGTACACTGGGTGAGACTTCCTTTCCAAAGTTGGCCACCACCTGACCATGTTCTATGCTTGGCTGCAGGTTCTACAGCCAGAAGTACACTCTCCACATGCAAAACCACACAGAACAGGGCCACTTTCTCTGGTACTTGCTCTCTCCACACTGCAGGCCCATGTTTCCCATGGAAGCATGGTGCAAGGTGCCACAGGCCTGGGCTAGGCATGCTTTGTCATTAACCCTCTTTACTTCTCCTGGAGGCTCAAGTGCACTCTGCACCCACCACCAGAGGCTGACGTGTAGATGCTGTTATCTGAATTGAGCCAAATATACCCCAAACATACATGCTCAGTTTACCACTGTACACTGGCAACACTGGCTAAATTCTTATCTTTTCCATTTCTAACTATAAGAAAAATATGTGAGTCAGTCAAGGTGGAAAGGCCTAGCAAGCCCTTTTATCTCATTTTTCTCAAAGGGTAATCAATCCTCTTGCTGGCTGAGATAAGACTGCTAGGAAATGAAGATCAGGTCAACAAACCTGGGTGTACACCCATACTTCTACAAGCTAGATTATGTGAAACATGCTGCTTTCCCAAGTAGAACTGGAAAACTATGAATTGAGCGACAGTGGACCTCTACCTCGTCGACTCTGCTCATGAGGGGTGGCTGTAACTCAGGTTTGAGAAATAATGCAAACACACATAACAGGCTCCAAGCCTCTCAAAGCACCCTTTAACTTTTTCATATATAAAAAAAGGTCTTATGACATAAACAATTTACCAAAACACCAATAATTTCCTAGTGTACTCACCAAAGTTGGAAAATGTGCCTAGTTTATCAGAAGCAACAATTTTGTACTGCATTCACCATTCAAGTAGAAATCTTTGGCTTGGAGGGAGGGAGGATGAAAAGGAAGGTGGCTACTGTTTGGAAGGGGTCCCCAGAAGGTCAGGAATCTGGTCTCTTGTCCATTCTCTCCTGAGTATCTATAGCCCAGTAAGATCTGCTTCTGGCTCACTAGGTCTCAACTTTTCAGAACTAAACACTGATCTCTGTCTGTTGCTGTCTTGCAATACTGTTTATGACTGTGACTGCTTTCTTTACCTTTCCTTTTTTCCTTCACAACCTCTCTAGCTCTCTGAAGGCCATTCTGATAGCAGTAATTGTAGCGATTATATAAAGCACTGACTGAAATCACAGCTCAGACGGACACTTAGATACACTTACATATGCTTTTCTGGCTCCCCTGAGAGTTCTTTTATTTTTTTATTTTTATTTATTTTTTTTTTGTCTTTTTGAGACAGGGTCTCGCTATGCAGTTGAGGCTGGCCTTGAGCTCACTTTTGTAGCCCAGGCTGGTCTCGAACTCGCACCGATCCTCCTGCCTCAGCCTCCCGAGTGTTGGGATTACAGGCGTGAGCCACCACGCCCGGCTGAGAGTTCTTTTATAACTGTACAAGCAGTAGGCATTTGGGTTGTAACACAGGACTTTGGCCCCAAAGCTCAACTTAAAATTTGGGACATAACCTAAGTTGTTCCTATGTGATGCTGGTTGGAAGAGGAGGGTCCACTGTATATTTATGTAGCTACCCTTTCAGGACCAGAAGCTTCCAGTTCAGTAATACATTTCATTGGAATTCCCCAACCTTATGTAGTAAGAATTCCCAAGACTCACCTTTAAACTTGTCTGTGTCTTTGTCTCTGACTAGCCGTACACTCTTTATGCTGAGATCCTTAAAGATAGCGTCTATGTCACCCTGTACTGTATTAAAAGGGAGGTTTCCTACATAGGCTGTGTAGGGGGGTTCTGTGGGCAGCTCCTTCTGGCTACGGGAACCATGGCCACCAGCACTGCCGCGGGACCTAGGAGGAGACAGACAGGACTCAGGTCAACTGGGACTCCAGAACAGGACAGGCTCAACCACAAGGTAGCCCAGGTGAGTATCTGCTGCCATAGCAACCCCAGCTCTTCACATCAGAAAGACTTCTATAGTACTATTTCTCCAAAACATGCCTATTTTGGGGGATAGAACAATTAATGGCTTGGCCAGGAATAACCCAATGTATTTGGAGAGACTATAGAGGTCTGAGCTCATAATGCAACTACTTCACTCTACCACCTCAGGGGTAAGGAGGCTCTAGTGAGAGTTTTCGGTGCTGTGCAGCAAATACTACCCACATACACACCACTCTCACCCTGCTCACGCTGCTCCTGGTCCTCTAACTCACTGTTAATCTGCATAACCTCTTCTCTGCTCCTTAGTTACAGCAAGACAGCTTTATACTACAGAAGTACTGGCTGCTCAGTGCACTAGCTACACACACACAAGAAATTACTCATCTGTAGTTTATTTGTAGCTGGGCATGGTGGTGCATGCGTAGAATCTGAGCACTTGGGAGCCTGATACAGGAGGATCACTGTGAGGTTGAGGTCAAAACCAGCCTGAACTGCATACGGAAAGCCTATCTCATATATCTGTCCAAACCCACAGAAGGGCCCCAAGAGAGCCCAAGGAGAGCCTGAAAGTTCCCATGGCTGGGGTGTTGGCTACCTGTCACTGCAGGTACTACTTGGGCCCAGACTACTGACAGTGGGAAAGTCTGCAAGGGATGTATGAGAACCTACTTCCTATTCAGTTGTGCGGTGAGTCCCAAAACTGTCTAAAAATAAAGGTGACTTAAATGGAGGTTCTTTCTATCAGTTAAGGAATATCAGCTAATAAATGTAAACAAAAATCACCATCAGACAAATCACTGCTTCAACCACCAATGTAATAACTGATTCAGTTAGAGCTTGTCAGCAGATGCAGAACCACAGGCAGAACCAGAGCCAACTGTTTTTTTTTGCAGGACTGGGGTTCAAGCTCACGACCTTGCACTTGCCAGGCAGGGACTTGTGCCTCGGAGCTATCTCCCCAGCCCCCAGAGCCAACTGGTTTCTGAGGAACAAGATACTCAACTATCATCACATAGACCCATTAGTCTGAAGGCAGAGGGAGGTCCTTCTCAAACAGATGTGTTAGTCATATTTAACCAGGAACTGAACTTATCACTCATAATGAAACAAACTTTAGTGTTTCTTCCTGGAGTATGGATTCCTCAAATCCGTCAGTCGCAAAGACACAGAAGGCAGAGGGACTTAAAAAAAAAAAAAAAGAAAGAAAGAAAACCAACAGGGCCCGGCAGGATGGCTCAGTGGTCTAAAGCGCCTGCTTAGGAAAGTTTAGGCAGCTTCAGGGACCGCGGTTCGGTCCCTGGCACCACATGCCGTGCCAGCCCTGCCCTCAGAGCAGGCTGAGCTGGCCATCAAAATAAATAAACAAACAAAAGTTCTGAAACAAGAAAAAATAAAATAAAATAAAAATAAAAATTTCTAAAAAAAAAAGTTCTGAAACAAGGGAAAAAAAAAAAAAAAGTAACTAATGCCACATGTGGTATATGGATCCTGGACCAAACGACCTCAAAAGAAAGAGCATGTGGAAAATCTGCACAAGAGTGAGACACAACTACTATATGAATACTGCTCTTCTCAAGAGTGCTAATGGCACTGTCCGAGTAGAATGCCTGTAACCCCAGGAGGATGTGTCAAGATGGATGCTTTACATTTTGGCAATGTGTATATGTGTGTGCGTGCGCACTAAGTTGCTGCTTCCACTGTTGTGCTCTGTCAACCTTACTGCAAATAGAGAATATAAGACAATGTATAGGACTGCAGAGATGGCTCAGTGGTCTGAAGTACCTGCTTAGGCAACTGCAGGGACCGAAGTTCAACCCCCAGCACCACATGCTGCGCCAGCCCCACCCCCAGGGCAGGCTGAGCCAGCTGTAACATAAACAAATAAAGTTTGAAAAAACAAAACAAAACAAAACCATAATGTACAGAAAACTGGAGAGAAAAAATAAAAGAGAACTTTTAGACAAAAGTAACATTTCAGTGATTCAGAGTCCGGCCACTTCCTAATAGGATGCCCTGCATCCTGTACTAGAGCTCAAAGGAACAGAACAGGTTTGCTAGGGAATCATGGTCACTTGCACCTCTTTCCCATCCCTCCCGAGCTTCATGATGTGACTTCAATACTCTCTGCTGATACTGTCTCCTTTATATCTCCACTACCACAAACTCCCAAATATTTTCGGTACAACATTCTTTAGGGCAAGGTGGCCCATGCCTGTAATCCCAGCACTGGGGAGGCTGAGGCAGGAGGATCGGTAAGAGTTCGAGACCAGTCTGGGCTACAAAACTGAGCTCAAGGCCAGCCTGAACTGTACAGCGAGACCCTGTCTCAAAAAAAAAAAATCTATTGAACATAGAATTTATTTCCTTCTATTCAATCAGTTCACAACTGAGCAGCTGACAGCATGTACGTCCACACAGGAAAATATATGGGAAGCCATGGAGCTGTGGCTACCGCAGCCCCAACCCTAGGGGTATGTGCCAATACAGCCCAAGGAGGCCTGAAGCTGGTCATGCTTGACAGCATAGTACTATGTGCTTTTTTTCTAAATCTACACTGATGAAGTTTTAAATATGAGGTACAATAAGAGCTTAATCATAACAATAACAGAACAGAGCAACCCTAATAGTATACTGCATTTTTTTTTTTTTTTGCGGTACTGGGGACTGAAATCAGGACTTTGCGCTTGCCAGACAAGTACCTACTTTATTGAACTATCTCCCCAGCGCCCCATACTGCAATGTTTTGCCAGTGTAGCATCTCAAACCGTATCATAACACTGAACTCACTATTCTTACTGTTGTGTTAGGAAATGACACTTAAGCATACAGGCATACATTTGCATTAGACCATGGCAGATCTTGTGACAACAGGTCAGCAGGACAGTGATGACAGCTAGATGAGAGTTTTTTTTTCCTTAGATGCTCTAAGGGGCAGCTGGACTGTACCACCCCATTCAGGACAATATGAAACTTACAGTAGCACTATTTCTGGAATTTTCCACTTACTATTGAGACCACAATTGACTCCAGGATACTGAAGCTGGGGAAAGTAAAACTCTGGGTGGGAGAATCATAGTGAACATGTACATAGTTGTCAGAGAGCAGGCACTTCCCCACATGTTTGTTACAGGAGGCAAAGAAGCAGGAAGCTCACTGGTCAAGCGTGACAGACAGCTCATGGTTATAGATAAGGGTAGACTGAGATGATAAGGTCATACTCGGCCTCTGCCAAAGTATAGTGAGCTTAAGGGATGAATCCTAGTACGAAGGGAGTGGCTCTGGCTTTGCAGAAGACAGAAAGGCAGGTTTTAGGCAAGCAGGAACTGTGAAGGGGCAGTGGCGGGGGGGGGGGGGATGTCAGGCAGCTGCAATCTCAGGGCTATGGGATTCAGCTCTGTCTCTGGGCTTCAGCAGGGTGCTATCTGACAGCAGGTTCGTCAGGATGCAATCCATTACTGTTGTGCTTGTAAAGTGCCCACTGTGCCCAGTAACTGGAGCCAGGGGAAACAAATGACCTTTATGACAACTCAGCTCCCCACCTACCCATCAAGCAACAAATGACACATTAGAACATTGAGATGGAAGTGCCTAAGGCAACTTTAACCCTTGAGTTGGGGTGTGTGTGTGGCTCAAAAGTAACAACAAAAAAAGTTGACCTTCAACATTAGATACAAGTAAGATGGAATCTAGATCAGGTGCCAAATACTTCCATAATCCAACTTCTAGGCTCCTAAAGTAAACTGCTGGAAAGAAGTTGGATCTAGCATCCCAGAAGTTTCACTCAAATAAGAGAAAAGACCAGCAGGCAGATAAGATGACTGGACCTAGACACAGCTCTTTTCAAAAGGGCTGCATGGAGGACAGAACGGCAGTAAGGTGACCCTGACAGTACCGTAGGAATCACATGTGAGAGGTGATGAGGCACAGGGTGCCTCAGTCTAGGAGAGAGATGGAGGTTGGGAGCGTGTGTCATTATCTGAGCAAGCTGTGCTCTGTGAACGCACATCCTTACACATGGCACAAACACAGGGAGGGGCAGATTCACCTTTTGTCATGTTAGCTTGGCACAGGACTTCTGCCAAATCATGTCTGTACCTCAGTTTTCTTGTATTACTTTACAAACATTTCAAATTTTCATTAAACATTGAGTGCTATCTGAAAGTCTAGTAACTACTCAACAGTGTTCAGGGCCCAGGAGGATGGCTCAGTGGTCTAAAGCACCTGCTTAGGGAAGCTTAGGTGGCAGCAGGGACCGTGGTTCAATCCCCCGCACCACATGCTGCGCCAGCCCTGCCCTCAGGGCAGGCTGAGCCGGCCATAAAAATAAAAATAAACAGTGTTCAGTTATGCTGACCACATCAGAGGCCATAGCTGAGCAGGGGCAGAGGGGCTGGCAGGCATCAACGCTCCTCCGGAACCACACAAGCAAAATGCAGAGCGCTGAGCCTGCCCTGTTCCCTCTATTCCCTGCTGCTCCTGAGGCTATCTTTGAAATAACAAAAGTGTCAAAGCAGCAAGTTTCACCCTCAGTAATCAGGGAAACAACTTTTAGCTCCATGCACAGCCCGAACCCTTTACAGACAATTCACTTTTCTTCATTTAAACCAACCACATAGCTGAACATCTATGAAGGCCAAAATATAAAGGTTCAGAAGACACAAAGCTAAGACCTACTTGAGGGGCTGGCTGGCTCATAATGCACCATCTTGGAAGCTGGGCCAGCAAATCTGCCCAGCCTAGCAGGGAGGGCCAGAACAAGGGACGCAGACAGTACAGATTTCTAGGGCTGGGCTCCAGCCTGGATCTGAAGATGGCAGAAACGGAGTCAAATGCAAGACTAATTTCCATAGTAAAAAAACAAAAAACAAGAACATACGCTAGCTTTTTTCTGGAAAGGACTTCATGAAGATATCTAGGTGCATCAGAAACCACAGAATTTAAGCACTGCTGCTATCAGCAGGCAGTTACTTGGGTGCTGTCAATATCCTAAGAGACCACAGAGATCTTTTCCTCAGCAGCTCAGTCCTTTCTGCCCATACAGATGCACTTAGCATCAACTGCCTTGCATATGACACCATGTTAGGACCTACAGAAACTCAGTTACCCTGCCTTCGTAAGAGTAAGACATGTGGTAGCACGTGCCTACAATCCCAGCACTTGGGAAGCTGAGGCAGGAGAATCATTCCAAGTTTAAGGCCAGCCTGACCTGCATTGTGAGACCCTGTCTCAAAAAGACAACACAAGCTGGGCATGGTTGCACATGCCCTTAATCCCAGCAATTGGAGGACCATTTGTGTTAGAGGGCTACAAAGTGAGTTTAGGCCAGCCTGAATTAGAGTAAAAACCTTGTCCTAAAACCCTAAAGATAGTAAGTTAGATAACTGACTTAGAAAAGTAAACTCTGGGGCCAGCGAGATGGCTCAGTGGTCTAAAGCGCCTGCTTGGGAAAGCTTGGGCGGCTTCAGGGACTGCAGTTCAATCCCCGGCACCACATGCTGTGCCAGCCCTGCCCGCAGGGCTGGCTGAGCCAGCCATGAAAATGAGTGAATAGCCGGGCGTGGTGGCTCACGCCTGTAATCCCAGCACTTGGGAGGCTGAGGCAGGAGGATTGGTGCGAGTTCGAGACCAGCCTGGGCTACAAAAGTGAGCGCAGGA
>PVJA010027297.1:8622-28745 GCA_004027025.1 Myocastor coypus
TTTTTTTTTTTTAAACAGTGTATAAAGCTATAGAAACAATAAAAGTATCAAATGCACTCATCTTGGAGAAAATTGAATCAGGGACCACTTAAGTTGCTTTTAAAGCCATCTTTTAATTAAACAGCATTGTTTCCAACAAAAATATATGCATCTCAATGGATAAAAAAATCTTAGTATAATATGCACATTTAAATTAAATTATTTGTAGTCAGGCATGATAGCATACACCTGTAAACCCAACCTTCTGAGACACTGAGTACAAGTTCCAGTCCAGTCAATTTAAGCAAAATCTTACGTCTATACTGATTTATACCTGTAGTCCCAGCACTTGGGAGGCTGAGGCAGGAGGATTGGTGTGAGTTCGAGAACAGCCTTGGCTAAAAAGTGAGCTCAAGGCCAGCCTCAACTACATAGCAAGACCCTGGCTCAAAAAGAGAAACACACAAACAAAAAAATAAGATTTAATAAGGACTAGAGATATTCAGCTCAGTGTGGGCTAAATATTGATAGCCCTGGCTTCAATCCCCAGCACCAAATGGGGAAAAAAAGAAAAAGAAAAAAATATATATATATTTTTTTCAGGACTGGGGTTCAAACTCACAATCTTGCACTTGCCAGGCTGGCACCTGTGCCACAGAGCTATCTCCCCAGCCCCAGAAAAAGAAAATTTTTAACTCTACTATATTTCAAAAATTATGAAATCTATTTAAAATACCATCACAAGACATTTGTATTAATCTTTTTTTGATATAAATTAAACACTATGAACTTAGTGTGGGATGATAGAGTAACTGCCTCTTTCATCAACATATTGCATTGAAAGCATATGAGATGAGAACTCTACAAATGAATAATTTAAATCAGGGGTTGGAGAACCTTTTATTAAAGACTGCATTATAAAAATGGACACACTGACTGGCTTCTAACTAACTCAGGTTTGCCAGTGTAGCACAAAAATGACTGGGGGGATAGCAATACTTAAATGTGCCACACTCACAAAGTTTATGGGCTTTCTGAGGTTAACAGTGAAACAAACTCTTTAGTGGTCTAAGTATAAGAATCTCTAGATGTGAATACTGTATATAGTGAGTCACAGTATCAAACTGCTTTTTTTTTTTTTTGGTACAGTTATGGGAATTGAACCTAGGGCCTTATGTATGATGGCAGGGATTCTACCACTGATCTATGCCCCTAGTTCTTATCTTTATTGAGACACGACCTTTCAAAGTTGCTCAGGCTGGTTGGTGGGTGGGTCAGTTGGTCTATCTATTGTTATTATTTTTTAAAACTTTATGATATGGCCAGCTCAGCCTGCCCTGGGGGTGGGGCTGGCATAGCATGTGGTGCCAGGCATTAAACCACGGTCCCTGCAGTTGCCTAAGCTTGCCTAAGCAGAAGCTTTAGATCACTGAGCTATCTCATTGGTCCCTCTATTGCTATTTTGAGACAGGGTTTCACCATGTAATTCAGGCTGGCTTTCAACTCAATTTTTAGCCCAGACATCCTCAAACTCATAGCAATCCTCCTGAATTTGAATGCTGGCACTACAGGTGTATACCACCACACCCAGCCACTCAGGATTGTCTTGAACTGCCTCCACCTCCCAAGTAGCCCTACCATATCATATAGATCTTGATGAGTAAGAACCGACTTTAATTTTGACAAATAAAAGAACCATGTACAAAACAAACTGTGAGAAAGAATAAAAGTTTGACCTGGCATATTTTTTCCCCTAAGGAAATTAATATAAAAATGCTTCCCATTAATTAGTATATAAGGGCTGAGTATGATGAGCCCATGTGTTGCTATTCAAACTACCATTTTACAAGACGGAGTATAGGCTGTTTTCTCATGACAACACATCAACTATTGGCACTGAATATTTCTTCAGTTTGTATTAGTAAATCAAATGCACTCTACCAGAAATTTATGTGCTAAAGGCTTCTATTTGAAATTCTGCTTGAATTCCTCTTTAGGGAACCTACCTGTGTGACTAGTGGCTGCAGCAGGGCTGCAGATCCTTTGCCTACACAGCGAACAGCAAAACGTAGGCATCTGCAACAACGTTCTACAATCCGATTATCAGCACGGTGCTTATTTAGAGTCTCGGATAAAACTGGCCATATCTGAGTTAAAAGTGAAGAAGTACAAAAAAAAAAAAAGATCAATAAC
Source organism: Myocastor coypus (assembly GCA_004027025.1). Classification (NCBI taxonomy): domain Eukaryota; kingdom Metazoa; phylum Chordata; class Mammalia; order Rodentia; family Myocastoridae; genus Myocastor; species Myocastor coypus. The sequence goes on from PVJA010027297.1 coordinate 10,795, forward strand.
AAGTCCTGAAAAGATGTTCCTAAGTTGGTAACACATGACTTAGCTTCAAATAATTTGCACAAAACTTTCTCTATAAGAATATACACACTCTAGCCGGGCGTGGTGGCTCACGCCTGTAATCCCAGTACTCGGGAGGCTGAGGCAGGAGGATTGGTGTGAGTTCGAGGCCAGCCTGGGCTACAAAAGTGAGCTCAAGGCCATCCTCAACTGCATAGCGAGACCCTGCCTCAAAAAGACAAAAAAACAAAACAAAACAAAACAAAACAAAGAACATACACACTCTGATTCTAGTGTGTGTGTGTGTGTGTGTGTGTGTGTGTGTGTGTGTATAAAATGTACTATCCATCACTTAAACCCAACTACTTTTTGAGAAGAGACAGAACATGTCTAATTTTACTAAAAGGAAGATACATATCTTCTTAAACTTCAGACCCCAAAATAAGAAAACAGTAAATTTTAGGGAAAGAGATACTTAAAATAGTTCCAGGGAAGTGGAAGACCTTAGACAGAAGGATTATAGTTAAGATGGATCACTTGCATACACAAATTACAGGTATTTAGTATTTATATAATTTTCTACATGAAGTCAAGATGCATTTCTTAAAATCATTACCCTTTATTTCTCAGATTATCTTTAATGAAAGAAGCATTAGGCAAGTATGCCATCAGGAAGTAACTGAACCCACTAGTTTTGCCAAAAACATCTTGTTAGTCTTGCCTAGCTATACATGAGGCTTTGGGTTTGATCTCTATCACAACAAAAAGGATAAAAATGGGCTGGTCAAATAGCTCAGTGGATTAAAGCACCTGTAAGCTGGCACAGAGGCTAGGGGGTTTGATCCTTGGGCCTACCATGCTGGCCCCTGCCCACGCCCCTGGGGTGTGCTGAGATGGCAATTGAAACTGGGAGCTATGGTGCCTGCCTGTAATCCCAGCTCTTGGGAGGCTGTAAACAGGCAGATCATTATAAGTCCAATCTAGCAGTGAGACCTTGACCAACCTGGAGCCCTTTCCCTAAAATACAAAAAAAAAAAAAAAAAAAAAAAAAAAGATAAGAAAAGAAACAAATTTATCATGCCTCCTGGACCACACAGTTAATCTGTACTTCTCTGGCAGTGTGCACTTCCCCATAGCCTGTTTTCTTATTACATCTAAAGTGAGAAATATTTGGATGATCTGTCCCTCATTTCATTGAAATTTAAATCATATCAATAATTAGAATCTCCCCATCAACCTGAAAGACAGTACCTTCAAAACCCAGTTACCCAAAGCCTTGTAAGGAAAAGAAGAAAGCCTTGATTCCACAGGCATCCATTAGCACTTACTTCCTGTATGACTTTTTGGCATGGATGAGTCTGTCCATTTTCCACAATGGGATTGGTATGTCTGGGAATAGAAAAGGGCCCAAAATAGTGAAAAAAGAATGATTTCACTGAGGACCCAGAATGCTGATCCCTGCTTGCTTACTTGGTATAATTGTTACCATAGAAATAAAACTAGATGGTAGAATCATTTACTTTATGTCAGTATCTTTTTTACTTATTCCAGTTACACAAAATCAAGCACAGATTTTCAATTATCCTATCTTTTCTTTGCTACCATTAGGTCACTTCCACTAGAATATGCAAATTCTACCCAACTCTAGTTACATAAATTATAAAGAACTATTATTTTTCCAATCCTTTTACTTTTTCTCTTTACATTTCTCCTCTTTATAAACCTAAAGATGTAGTTCCTTTCAAAAAAAAAACTATACACAAGCAGTGTGACTCATCATAAGAAACCAAACATTGACCCTTTCCTACCATTAAAGCACATAAAACTTTTGCAAACGCAGTCTGTCACAAATGGTGCTCGTAACTTTAGTCTGAATTCAACAATACACAATGTAGACCTATCTAAAATTAATGTCAAATCCAACTCCTCTGTTTAGTTCTAGAGCCCACTAATCTGAGGAAAAGCAGTCAGATAACTATATGATTAATTACTAACTCCAATTACTAACTTCAATTTAAAAAAAACTCAACAATAACTTAATTTTTAAAATCTATTTTTTTAAGCATTTACATCCACTGCAAGTTTCCTTTGATTTATTATAAAATAAATGTTATTGTTAACAGAATCAGAATGTCATGCAACAGGGCCAGGAAGATAGCTCATCAGCGTAAGTGCCTGCCTAGAAAATACAAGGTCCTGAGTTTGATCCCTAGATGAAAAAGATGAAGAAGAAGAAGAAGATGATGAAGAAGACGATGACGACTACGGCGAAGAAGAAGGAGAAGGAGAAAAAGGAGGAGGAGGAGAAGGAGATGGAGAAGGAGAAGGACAAGGACAAGGAGAAGGAGAAGGAGAAGGAGAAGGAGAAGGAGAAGGAGAAGAGGGAGAGAGGAAGAAGAGGAAGAAGAAGAGGAAGAAGAAGAAGAGTTAGAAGCAGAAGCAGAAGCAGAAGCAGCTGGGTATGGTGGCACATGCCTGTAATCCCAGCACTTAGGCTGAGGCAGGAGGATTGGTGTGAGTTTAAGAAGAAGCAGAAGCAGCAGCAGCTGGGTATGGTGGCGCATGCCTGTAATCCCAGCACTTAGGAGGCTGAGGCAAGAGGATTGGTGTGAGTTTGAGACCAGCCTGGGCTACACAAGTGAGTCCAAGACCAGCCTGAACTGCATAGGAGACCCTGTCTCAAAAAGACCAAAAAAAAAAGACATCCCCCCAAAACAATGTCTATATAAGGAAAACAGTGCACCAACCCAAATTTTTTAACTCTCAAATTCATCTACACATGGTTCTATGCAACCACTACTCTGTCTACTCGCCTAAATAGTTCTATGGGTCTCACCAATTTGTGTATTATATAAGTTAATCAGGTATACTTGTTGACACTGTCACTTAAATGCCTGTTTAATCTATAGCTCCTCTTGACTTCAAAGAGTGATTAATTTCATCAGATGATTGAGGACAATTAATATTTTCTGTGTATCACACACTAGATATACATGATATAGATATATCAATGACTCTTCAAATGTAGTCTCTCAAACACCACGCAGCACCAGCAACACTTGGGAACTTACTAGAAATGTAACTTTTGATGTCCTATCTAAGATTCAAAGAATCAGAAGCTTAAGACTTGGTCCCTAACATCCTATGTTTTGATATACTCTCCAGGTGATTCTAATACATGTTAAAATTTGAGAACCAGGGGAGGGGCCGGGGAGATAGCTCCGTGGCACAAGTGCCTGCCTGGCAAGTGCAAGTTCATGAGTTCAAATCCCTGCCCCACCCCCCAAAAAAAAATTTGAGAACCACTGAAATAGATGAGTCAATTATATATATATAATATACATATAATATATATATATATATATATATATATATATATTATATATATATATATATTTTTTTGTCTTTATGAGACAGGGTCTCACTATGCAGCTCAGGCTAGCCTTCAGCTCTCCTGCCTCAGCCTCCCAAGTGCTGGGACTACAAGCGTGTGCCACCACACCCGGCATGAATCAATTATATTTTTAAAAGTTATTTGACAAAAGTCTATCAAGAATGAATTTTTAGAATTTGCCTTTGCCCAAAAACTTTAGGAAGGTCTCATTTGAGTTTTCAACTGAAGCAAGGAATCCAGTGTTTCCCTTCTTACCTAAATATCACTGCTAGGCGATCTAAGAACACAGTAGGATCTGAGGATATGCCATTGCTGGGCTCCTGAGACAATAGCTAGAGAAAAAAACAGTAACACCCAGTGGTCACATTTGCAAGTTAGCAAACACAACATACACAGCTTTTTCTTTTTTCTTTTTTTAATATATATTTAGTACAGGGTCTACAGGGTCTCACTACGTAGACTGGACTTTAATGATTCTCCTGTTTTCAGCCTCTCAAGCACTGTGATTACGCCCCCCCCCCCCACTCAAATGCTATCAGTGCATTCTGGGGGCAGGGCCAGCATGACAAGGTACACATCTTTAAACATCAACCTTTGCTATCTCTATTTCTTTATAATGAACCTACAAATTATTTAAGATGTGTAACCTTGAATTTGTATTATCTAATTACTTTTTATCACCTACTGCATGCTGGCCAAAAGTACATATTATACATTTTACTATATCATCATAGGAGTAGAAAACAGCATCATATGATTTCTCCCCACTTATTTAAACTAATTACTATTAATATTATATAAGGCTTTATATTTATTATAGCTTTAAACAAATGTCTCTTGTTTTTTGCTACAATTTCTTAGATACTCCTACTATTAAAGATACTCTACAAATGCCATTGGTATATCTATTCTTACTGCACTAAAAATGTAACTCAGGATGAGGTGACATCTTAAAATAGTCTTCAAAGAGCCAGCAAGATAGGTCAGTGGACTAAGTGCCTGCTTAGGCAGCACATACAGGGACTGAGGTTTGATCCTCACATGACACGCAGCATTGACCCCAGCTCGGGGCACACTGACCTGGCCACTGAGACAGGGCATAGTGGCTCACACCTGCAATCCCAGTGCTAGGGAGGCTGAAAACAGGAGGATCACTGCGAGTCTGAGCTATGAAGCAAGACCCTAAGCCAAATTCATAAAAATAAAATAATCTCCAAGGATGATTATTTCTGGTAGAGTATGGTATATTCTTGTTTTAATTGTTGGTGGTAGTACTGGGGATTGAAATAAGGGCATTCACACTGAGCTACATTCACTGCTCTTTTTAGTTTATATTTTGAGACAGGGTCACCTAAGACGTCCAGGTTGGGTTCAAACTTGTGAGCCTCTTGACTCAGCCTCCCAGTGTGCTGACACTATAGACATACCACCATCAAGGTTATAATTCTGATTGTTAACTTGAATGATTTTTTTCCCATTTATCTTCTGACTGGTTATTATTATTATTATTTTTTTTTTTTGTGGGACCAGGGTTCGAACTCACGACCTTGCACTTGCCCAGCAGGCACTTGTGCCTCAGAGCTATCTCCCCAGCCCCTTGACTGGTTATTTTACTGATTTTCAAACCAGTACTTTGTAAGCAATGTTTTTTTTTTTTTTTTTGTCTTTTTTTGAGACAGGGTCTCACTACGCAGTTCAGGCTTGCCTTGAGCTCACTTTTGTAGCCCGGGCTGGTCTCAAACTTGTACCAATCCTCCTGCCTCAGCCTCCCGAGTGCTGGGATTACAGGCGTGCGCCACCACGCACGGCTATAAGTAATGTTTTGGTCGATGACAGAACATATAATAAGTGATGGTCCCTGAAGACTGTAATAGAGCTGAAAAACTCCTTTCTCCTAGTAACTTCACAGCTGTCCTAACAGTAGAGTACACTTTACTGTTCTATCTGTGGTGATGTTGGTGTAAATGAACCAATTGTGCTGCTAGTGGTTCAATTATAGTGCTTGATATTAAATGACTACTGTATGTTTATGTATTTACCACTACTTTTTATTATTAAAGTGTGTTCCTCCTTAAAAGATGCTTACTGTAAAACGCCATGCTGCAGTGTGCTGGAAGCAGCCTTGTACATCCCATGATTGCATCAAGAGGCCACTTAAGTGACTGATTTATTTATTCTATTTGGGTTTGTGTGTGTGCACTTCAATGCTTGCACTACAAAAACTGCCTACTAATTAATTTATCAGAATATATCCCTGTCATAAAGGGAAGCATGACTGTTATGGTTTGTGTATAAATGTACCCCCAAAGCGTCATGCAGTGATGGGGGTAGCTTCTGGGATTTGTAATTGATCATTGTGGAAATGGGTGCTGCCTCTCCCCTAGGGAAGGTGATTTGCATTTCAATGTAAGATAGGAAGAGAAGTTAGCTGCTTGAGTTGCTGCTAGCTTTCCCAGAGCTCTTGCTCTCTGCCCATAGGAGGTTGCACTCTGCCATGTGCCAGTCTGCTTTGGAGCCAGCTGCATATGGACTGAAACCTCCAGTAAATGTGAGCTAAATAAACCTTTCCTTCCCTCATTTTGAGTGTTGGGTGTTTGTCCCAGCAACGAGAGAAGAGTAACTAAGACAATGACTGTACTTTTTCTTTGTATGTTATTACTCTGACATACTAAATTTTAATAATTCCTCAGTTTATTCTCTTGGCTTTTCTAGCTAGATGAAAAATAATCTGTAAATAAGAAAATTTGTCCTTTCCCTTCCAATATAGTAACTTCTTATATTTGCTTCATTACTTATTACTTAATTGTACTTACCTTTTTCAATGCCATAACCTGAACAGAACATAGTTCACTAAGACATTCAGTAATCTTATCCAAAGGTAATCTGGCTAAGACAAGTGCTGTCCCTGAAACATAAAGAAAGATGAAAATAATTAAGCTATATGGATATATTGTACAGGTTAACAGAAAAGGATGATTGACTCCATTTTTAAAAAGAATTAGTGTTACTTCTAAAATTACTGCATTGTTATTTAATTGTTTTTAATCTGACTCAAAAGGCTACAGATGGGCTTTTACATTGACATTTACAAATAAAGCATTTGTTTTCAGCAGCCTTTTGGCTTAAAGATATTTAAATATGCCTCCCAGGGCCTGGAAGGATGGCTCAGTGGTCTAAAGCTCCTGCTTAGGAAAGCTTAGGCAGCTGCAGGGACCACTGGTTTGATCCCCGGCACCACATGCTGTGCCATCCCTGCCCTCAGGGCAGGCTGAGCCGGCCATAAAAGTAAATAAATAAACAAACAAACAAGAGTTCTGAAACAAGAAAAAAAAAAAAAAAAAGCCTTCCTTCCAGTTACTCAGACTTTACAAATCATCTCCACAAAGCTAATGCCAAAGCTATTATTTTTAATTTTTTTAAAATGCATTTAATACATGGCCTCCAGGCTCTCACTACATAGATTGGATTCATAGTGATTCCTGTTTTCAGTCTCCCAAGTGCTGAGACTGCAAGTGCGAGCCACCATGCCCTGTCTAAATCGTAGTCTCATCATGCCTTGGGAGCGGGGCCGGCAAGGCAGGGCGTGCTGGGGATCCCTGTGCTCTGCGTAAACAGGCGATTTAGTCTACAGAGCTATATGGCTGGCCTTATACCAAAGCTATTTTTATGTACCATAATACAATGTTTCTCTTCCTTCCCAGAGATTCTGATTTAGTGGATCAGGAAGAGCCTGTTTTTGATAAGCACCTTAGGCAATTCTTATCAGAGAGGTCTGAGAAATACTGATACAATGCTTTTATTTATTTTTATTTTTACTTTTTTTGGTGGGACCAGAGTTCAAACTCACAACCTTGCACTCGCCAGGTAGGCACCTGTGCCACAGAGTTATCTCCCTGGTCCCCTGAGATAATGCTTTTTTTAAAAAAATGAACCAAAGTAAAAAATTTCAGTCATTTACAGTGTATTCTCCTTAGACTGTTTCTCCATTTGTGGTGTATATAATTTCAACAGATAATTAGCAATCACACCTGCCTTTTTTCTTTAAAGAAATATCTAGAAAGGCCTCTCTTCTCAAAGTTTTAAATTGGAACTCAACAGGTTAAAAAAAAAAAAAAAAAGAAAAAGAAAAAAAGATGTTAGGTTTAAGTGGTGACATAAAGTTCACCCCTATCACTTAGTCTCCCTGTTGTAATCCCCACCAACCATTCCCTAAATGGAAAGATTATATATTAGCCAACTGCTTGCTCTTCCAGGTTAAAAAAAAAAAAAAAAAAAAACACCTCAATTGCAATTCTTTTTTTAACCAACTTAAATTTCATTCAACAGAATAACTCATTCCCAACAACTGAATAAAAAAAAAGTTTAAAATCTATCGATGATGTTGGGTATGGTGGTGTGCACCTGTAATCCCAGCATTCAGAAGGCTGAAGCAGAAGGATCATTGTGAGTTTCAGTCCAGCACAAAATAAGGTCAAGGCCAGTCTGAACTGCATAGCAAGACCCTGTCTCAAAAAGACAAAAAGAAAAAAAAAAAAAAAAAAAAAATCTATCAATGAGTTAGGCTTAAAACTGTGTATGGGGGGGGGCATAAATTGAGTTATGATTTTCCTTGAAATTCATTTCTACACAAAAAATAAAAAATTGTACCAACTAGGGTTTTTTTGGCACCAGGAACTGAATTCAGGATCTTGCATTTGTCAGGCAGGCACTGCATCACTGGGGCTAAATCCCTGGCCCAAATAGTTTTCTATATGTAAAAGGTACTACTGATAACTGGGAGATCATTCTACTTCAGGTTAGACACTATTTCAGCATCATGGTTACATGACAAGAAAAATATCTGACTCAGATTTAATGGCTTATTATTTATATCTACATAGAGAAACAAGAAAACTCATGGAACAAGAATTATCTCTGAAAAAAGCATAGCTCCATCTGTACCACACACACAAATGCAAGCACACATAATTAACATCCTTCTGAGTAGAAAAGCTACCTTCACCATTACTACGTACACTACAACTGAAAAACTGCAATATGTCTTATTGTAAGACAACAAGAACCAGTGACCTACCAGAGACTGTTACTAGTCAACATAATAAATACCTTTTAGCAAGCCCACAGCAGCTTCTGGAGATAACATGAAGGAGTCAAGGGATCGGGCAATCTCCAGGAGTCCATTAAAGTGCTGAGCCATGTGATCTCGGCAGACAGAGCAAATGTTATGAATGGCTTTAGCTGCTGCAGAAGCCAGGGGCTTTTCACACAGGCCTTTCATCAAATAGCCCAACACAGGGTCTAAGGAGTAAAACCAAAAAGAGATTACACATATACAGAAGTCAAGAAAAACTATTCTGTTACAACAGAAGTTTGTATATTATTTTTAAGGTAAAAGAACTCTTTAAAAATCCATACAGATTCTCCAATATAAAAACATAAAAAGAGCTGATCTTGCTAATATAGGGCCAGGCAGCCCTGACTCTTGACACCTGTCTGTTTCACCATGCACCTCGCCCTCCTGGTGGCCCACTGTTCCTTCTAACTCTACCTATTCATGGACATAGTTTGACAACTACTAACTGAAGTAGATGGACATCTAATTATTAAATACACATACTGTAACAAAGAATAAAAACTCAAAAGAGTGACCATTATGCCCAGAGATAAATCACTAGGCAAAACAGTATAGCAAGCAGTGTTTACATTACTACTGAAAGCTCTAAAATGTTTGCCATCAAAAAAAAAAAAAAAAAAAAAAACCTTACCATTATAGTCTTACACTAATGAGGATGACGGTTATCTAAACAAGACATTTTATATTTGCTTCTTTCTAGTTACAAAAGTCTTTAAAATATGCAGACAAATCTTTACCACATCTAAATGAATTATTTACTATGTTTATTTCTACCAATGTAAATGTTCAAAGAAAATTGGTTGAAAGATGATTTTTTCTTGAACAGGTAAATTCTCTAGAGTAAGTTCTAATCATTTTACGTTCCTTTAGGAAAATTACAACTTTTTAACAGAAAAACTTTTTTTAATGAGCAGAACATATTTATTGAGGGAAAGAAAGTTCCTATCCGAGACAGGGACAGGAGAGGGGTCCAGAGTGGGTGTCCCTTTAACAGAAAAACTCTTAAGAAAATCACATACAGTTAAACAGCATTTGATGATAACTGTATTTCAGAGGGACCAACAGAAAGCCATGAAAAAAACAAAGAAATAAAAAAAAAAAAAAAAAAGGTGCTAAGGCCCATTTCAAAACATTTATCTTCATTTAACAATCAAGGGGCCCGGCGGGTTGGCTCAGTGGTCTAAAGCGCCTGCTTGGGAAAGCTTGGGCGGCTTCAGAGACCATAGTTCGATCCCCAGCACCACATGCTGCGCCAGCCCTGCCTTGGGGCAGGCTGAGCCGGCCATAAAAATGAGTGAATAAACAACAAAAGTTCTGAAACAAGAAAAAAAAAAAAAAGTAATATATAACAATCAATACTATACACCAACATAGCACAGCCTCTTCCATCCTCAAACATCCCAAGTGTGTTTAGCATTAACACTAAGATCTGGAACACAGCTCAACAACTAGCACTGAAGATTTTACTGGTTCTCACACTAAGTGTTATTTTTAGAATATGAACACGTAGCAACTTATTTACTGCTCAGGTACAAATCTGAAGGAGACAATGCAAGGGTGAGTGGAAATTCTGCAGTTTAACCTAGCTTTGCTGCTTATTGGACATGAACAGAAAACATTAAGTCAAAACAAACAAGCTGAATGCAGTGGAGTGTGCCTATAATGCTAGCTACCTAGGAGGCTGAGTCAAGAGGATCACTTGAGCCTAGAAATTCGAGATCGGTCTGGGAAAACAGTGAGACATCTTCATCATATCAAACAATAAATTCACTCTTTTCCCCACTGCGGAAAAGAGATTCAAAAAGAATACCAAAGTAGTACAGGTACTTGCCTCACATGCACAAGGTCCTAGGATTCAATTCTTAGCAAAACCACCAAAAAAGAGTTGGGGCACAAATAATGGAAATGAAAAGATCCAAAACTAGAAAATAGGCATTTTAAAAACATTTTGAAGATTGGGAGATTGCTCAGTGGTGTAAAAACCTGCCTGGTAAGCTCAACGTCCTGAGTATACCAAAACCAACTTGAAAAGTGCTTCCATTTCAATGTGAACATGTCAGGGCCAGTGAGATAGCTCAGTGGACTAAGCACCTGCTTTGGCAAGTGCAGGGACCCTGGGGCCAGCTCAGCCTGTGACCAAGTCTGGGCATGGTGGAGCATGCCTGTAATTCTAGCACTGGGGAGGCTGAAAACAAGAGGTTCACTACGAATCCCAGCCACATAATGAGACCCTGCACTGAATACATAAAATTAAAAAAAAAAAATTCATGTGAGCATATTTACCACATGATTTCTCTAGAAATGGGAAAAACAAAAACTGAACACATTGAACATATTTTTCTTTTTTTAAATGTATTTGGTCGTTGGCACATGCCTGTAATCCCAGCACTTGTGAGGCTGAGGCAGGAGGATCAGTGTAAGTTCAAGACCAGCCTGGGCTACAAAAGGAGCTCAGGCCAGTCTGTACCGCATACTGAGACCCTGTCTCAAAAAGACAAAAAATAAATAAAATAAAATAAAATAAAATTGGTTACTATAAGGTCTTACTACACAGCTCATCTTTCTGTTTTCAGCCTCCCCAATGCCAGGATTATAGGCACGTGCCATTATATGGATTCTGGCCAGCTCAGCCAGCTCTGGGGGTGGGGCTGGCACAGCATGTGATGTTAGGGATGGAACCTCGTTCCAGTGCTTGCCTAAGCTTGTCTAAGCAGGCACTTTAGTACACTGAACTATCTCGCCAGTTCCTCATAATTTTTAGATAAGTGTTTTAATTGCTAAAAGCAGATAGATTGTGTAAGATAAAATGAATGAAGAGGTAATAATTAAGACTGCAAAGGAAAAGTCAAACCTTAGGATGTAATATTCACAAATTTATTTGTATCATTCACTCTGGATAAATTATTTTCTTTGGGTTTTAGAACCTATATCTGTATGAGGAGGCTAGGATAACTGATTTCTAATTTTACTTTCAATTCTCAAGTTATTTTATATGACCTTTAGTTATTTTTCCAAGTCCAAAGGGCCAATGCCCAAGGTAATATAATTCAACACTCTCAATTTGTATTTATTTAGTTTTGAATAATTCTTAGTTTTTAAATGGAACATAAAGAACATGTACTTAATACACTTCGTGCTTAAATAGTACTAGACTCAACTTCCTTATCTGTACATCTAATCAATTACAAATGTCCCCTCAACTAAGCAACTTATAATATACTTACTCTAAGTGTCGTTATAAATATTCTACCTGTCAAAAACAATCCAAAAGCTGGAAAAAAAAAAAAAAAAAAAACACCAGAAGAGAAAAAAAAAAATCAGAAAAATCACAAGTAGTGATAACAGAGGAGAATTCACACATACCAAGAAACTGAGGATTTCGATCAACCACTTCACTCATTTCTCCAACCAACTCAATGCTAGTATATCGCACAGCTGTATGCACAGTCTCTGGCAGACGGACAACTCCTTCTAAAACTTCCACAAGTGTTAGGTTGTTCTCCCTAAGTACAGAAAGCAAGTATTTAAATTACTGGCTTCAGAGGTTATGTTCTGGCAAAGTAACTAGCTGAAATGAAGCATCAAATTGCTGAAGGAATTCATAAATAAACAACCATTCAAGTTTTTGGCTTTAAGTACTAGGTGTAAATGTTTTTCAAACTCTTAAAAAAAAAAAAAGAGACACAAATGAAAGATTTGTTTGGAGATACTGCTCCTTCATCTTCTGAATGCCAGAAGACTGGCTAAATTGACAAAACTGGCTAATGACTCATGCTATGAAAGACAGACTTTTCCAATAGGAGAGACAGAAATTTACTGGGAATAAATATCTTTTATAAAAATCTACCCCACTTATTCTACTATCTGTAGCACCTAGAACAGTGCCTGGCACATAGTGGGAACTCAAAACATATGGCTGAATGGCTAAATGACTTGCATAGTTTACTTTTCTATTAGCTATTACTTTCCAAAACATTTCTTATAGCTGGATACTGGGAACTTTAAGACCAGAAAAGTATAGGTAGGCCAGCTTAGTAACTGAAAGAACAAAGAAAAAAAGCTTCAGGAATAGACTAAAGTTCCCTGATTGGGACACAAGGGAAAAATAGTTAACCACTATTTTTCATAGCTCAGTGAACTTATCCCACTCCCAAATTATATTTGCTGAAGTTCTTTTAGACAGAGTAGAGGGGGCCAGGGATATAGCTCAGTGGCATAATGCCTGCCTGGCAAGTACAAGGTCCTGAGTTGGATTCCTGGCACCAAAAAAAGAAGAAAGAAAGAAGGAAGGAAGGAGGGAGGGAGCGGAGGGGAGGGAAGAATGCCCCAAAGTGATATATCTTTTTTGGTTTTTTTTAAAGAAATTTCTTTTTCTTTCTTTTTTTTTTTTTTTTTCCTTTTTTCAGAACCTTTGTTTGTTTACTCATTTTTATGGCTGGCTCAGCCTGCCCCAGGGCAGGACTGGCGCAGCATATAGTGCTGGGGATCTAAACGAGGTCCCTGAAGCCGCCCAAGCTTTCCCAAGCAGGAGCTTTAGACCACTGAGCCATCCCACCGGGCCCCACCGAAGTGATGTATCTTAATCCAGAAATGAAGATGTTTAAAATGTAAATATTTAGGATTAGTACAAGAGTACCCCCTGCTGATAACTAAGTCCATTGAACCCTTCCAATGGACTAAAAAATTATAATGCAATTAGCTAGACATACATATAAACAAACAACAGAAAATCTCCTCTTATTTATGTCTTTTGTTCCCTCTGGACACTAAGCTAATTAATGAAGACCATCCATCCTGTTTAAAACTTTTCAGGACATTAATGATTTTTTGTTGTTTTGAGACAGGAACTCCCTGTGTAGTTAAGACTGGCCTTGAACTCACTATTTAGATCAGGCTGACCTCAAACTCACAACAGTCCTCCTGCCTCAGCCTCCTAAGTACTGGAATTATAGGTATGAGTCACCACACCCAGCATTAATAATCTTAATAATCTTCAGACTGTCACAGAAAGTTCCAGAGACACTAAGACAGGTTTAAAAACAAATAGCATATAGTATGTAACTCAGGTCCAGAACTTCATAGAGAAAAACAAAACCTTAACTCTTTTTTTTTGGCTTTTTTTGAGACAGGGTCTCGCTACGCAGTTGAGGCTGGCCTTGAGCTCACTTTTGTAGCCCAGGCTGGTCTTGAACTTGCACTGATCCTCCTGCCTCAGCCTCCCGAGTGCTGGGATTACAGGCGTGCGCCACCACGCCCGGCTTTAACTCTTTTTTTTTAAATTTAATTTTAGTATTATTATTTTTTTCTTCTTTCAGAACTTTTGTTTGTTTATTTATTTTTATGGCTGGCTCAGCCTGCCCTGAGGGCAGGGCTGGCACAGCATGTGGTGCCAGGGATCGAACCGCGGTCCCTGCAGCCGCCTAAGCTTTACTAAGCAGGCGCTTTAGACCACTGAGCCATCCTGCCGGGCCCAAAACCTTAACTCTTTTAATATTTCCAGATTAGAAACAATGGAAAAACCTCATTGACTTACCCCAGAAAAACAACCAAGAAAGAAGTACTTTCGTTTTATTTTTTATTTTTATTTTTATTTTTTTTTTGTCTTTTTGAGACAGGGTCTCGTTATGCAGTTCAGGCTGGCCTTGAGCTCACTTTTGTAGCCCAGGCTGGTCTCGAACTCGCACCGATCCTCCTGCCTCAGCCTCCCGAGTGCTGGGATTACAGGCGTGCGCCACCATGCCCGGCTGTACTCTGGTTTTAATGACTGCCTTAACCATCCTTCTAATATGTGTATAAACTCACCACATAAAGTAAATCCTGTCTGTAAGGATTCATGTCACAAACAGAATTTCTATGCTAAGTAATCAGAAATCAAATTTAACAAAAATTTTCAGTGATGATAATAAAAATCACTACTTATAGATTTTGCTATTCTTTCAAGTAAAATGAGGCCTCCCTAAAATGCCTTGCCTCCCTAAAATTCATAAATGATTCTCTAAGAAAAACTAGGAAACAATGTAATTGAAAATTGTTTAATATTGGTAATTTAGACAAGGTCAGCAGAGCTAGGGAGATAGCTCAGCAGCATAAGTGCCTGCCTGACAAGCACAAGTTTCCAAATTTGATCCTCGGTACTGTCAAAATACCCAAAACAAAACAAAAAAACCAACAAGGTCACCGAAGTAGCAGAGTCATATTAATATCTGTTGAATTACTTTTAAGTAAGTACCAACAATTTAATTGTAACAAATTCTTAATCAGACCTACTTTGAAATGAGTCTGTTAGAAAAATAGATCAGATTCTATTCCTAGCATGAGGGTAAATCATTTTAACTACGAAATATAGGTAAAACATGGCATAAGAATACAGGGCACCCTCAACAAGACTCTAGAAGTCAGAAGATGAAAACACCATAGAGGCAACGTTCTGAGAATTCTAACCATACAGCATATAAGAGAAAAGTGGTGTAATGTTTCTTCTTTTTGATTCTTAAAAGTTCCCAGCAAAAGACTTTTAAACACTCACGGATCCACACTCTTTGCTATAGCAGCCATGATAAAGAGAACCGCTTCTGTCACCTCCCAGGGTGGGTTGCCTTCTTTCAGAGTAGAATATAACTAGAGAAGAAGAGTTTCATTATGGATCCATTAAAAGGAAAACAATTCCAGAGCAAATAAAAATTTAAAAATGCATTTAGAAAAAATCTAGCTCCCTGTTTCTAAATCTCATTTATTTCTTAGGACTACATAAGAATATTATTTTTATTTTTGACATCCTCATTAACTAGAATTATCTTAATGTTTGAAATAAACCCATTTAGATCACAAAGAATTTATCAACATTACCATGTGTTCCCAGAAAATGAATATTATGGAAAAATAAAATGCATTACACAAATCTTTTTTCTAGTCCTAACAGCTGATAAATACAAAAAGAACACTTAAAATGAGGACGTGTATAAATCCTCTACATATACATTATCTTTACTTTTCTATTGTTTTAACTATCTATATCAATACTAGCAGTACTGAGCCAGGCGTGGTGGCACACACCTGTAATCCCAGCACTTGGGAGGCTGAGACAGGAGGATCAATGTGAATTTGAGACCAGCCTGGGCTACAAAAGTGAGTTTAAGGCCAGCCTGAACTGCATAGTGAGATCCTGTCTCAAAAAGACAAAAAAACAAATAAACAAACAAAAAAAACTAGCAGTACAGTTTCAGTTTCTATAAAAGATGCTCAGAAGGATTTACAAGTAGATTTTTTTGTCTTTTTTTTTTTTTTTTTTTTAAAGAGATGCCTACTCTCATTAAAGTGCAATCCACCAACATGACAATCACCTCAAATTATGCTAATGCTAAGTGATGTGAAATAATGACTACAATTGACTGTTAGGAAAACTAAGACTATAAATCAAATATCATCATTTCTAACATGAAACTGTACAGGGAAGAAAAAGTAAATACAAAATAACCAGAGAGTTGACAAGAGCTGGTATAAAATTACTAAAGCATGAAAACTTGCCTATTTTTCTTGGCAAGGTCCAAATTCCCTATAAGCATCCTGGAGGCTTCAGTTCTTATTTATCATCTTCTATTACAGCTGCACCAGTGGACAGATAACAGTAGCAAGTGTAACAGACTACACTATAATTAAATTACCTATGGACTGTAACTGGATTGATACTGAATAAACATACCTACTATATGCCAGGCAATGTGGTAGGCACTTGCATATCTATAATCCCATTTAGCCACTGAACTTGAAGAAATGAAATGGAACATTTATTGAAGGCACAGAGCAGTGGTTCTCAACCTTTCTAATGCCATGACCCTGCAATACAGTTTCTCATGTTGCGGTGACCCCAACCTAAAAAATAATTTTGGTGGTTACCTCAAAACTGTAATTTTGCTACAGTTATGATTTGGAATTTAAATACCTAATACGCATTATGTATTCTCATTGCTAGAAATCAAACATAATTTAAACACAGTGATTAATCACAAAAACAATAATTATATGTTGATAAATATTTATTACTAATTCCAATAAAGAACATTCCACCATGGAATAGCATGGGTTTAAATATGTATTTTCCGATGGCTTTAGGTGACCCCTGTGTTTTGGTCATTCGACCCCCACCGGGGTCAAGACCCACAGGTTGAGAACTGCTGGCATAGAGGTAATTAATAAAACTAGCTCAATATCTCCATAGGAGCTTACCTGAGCAAAACATTCCATTGACCCAATCAAGAAAATCAAGTCCTTCACCAGGTCTGATACCCTCATCCGAAATTCTCCAAAGTCATCAGTTTCCTCAGGAACCCCTTCCTGAAAATTTAAATGAGGTAACATTTATTTTAAACTCACTGTAGGGCTGGTGAGATAGCTTACCAGTCTAAAGCACCTGCTTAGGCAAGCTTAGGCAACCACAGGGTGGTCTGATCCCCAGCACCACATGCTGTGCCAGCCCCACCCCCAGGGCAGGCTGAGCTGACCATAATATAAATAAATAATGTTTTAAAAAAAATAGGCTGGGGCCGGGCGTGGTAGCTCACGCCTGTAATCCCAGCACTCGGGAGGCTGAGGCAGGAGGATTGGTGCGAGTTCGAGACCAGCCTGGGCTACAAAAGTGAGCTCAGGACCAGCCTCAACTGCATAGGGAGACCCTGTCTCAAAAAGACAAAAAAAAAAAGGCTGGGGAGATAGTTCTGTGGCATAAGTGCCTGTCTGGCAAGTGCAAGGTTGTGAGTTCGAACCCGGGTCCCGCAAAACAACAACACAAAGATAAAAAAATAAACTCACTGAGGCTCTGAATGACTACTATCAAATCAACAGAAGAACATGTCGTTAAGCAGTTAAGACCCAATGAACTGAAGTTGCCTAAAATGTAAGTATATTTTATGGCAAGGGAACAAGGTCTCCCCAGAGTGTTGAGTATGCTGAATCAAAACCATGTGTTCTCTACATTTACTATGAGAAATGCTTCAGTTCATAGGTGTGCCTGCTTTATAACTCTAAGCTGGACCTCTTTTTTTTTAGGGAAGGGTTTATAGGGTGATCAGGATCTCGATACTAGATTGGACTCATAGTGATCCACCCATTTACAGCCTCCCAGGAGCTGGGATTATAAGCATGTATCACCACTCAAGCTCTATCTCTTTTATGTTTGGAAAAATGTGAGGTGGTAGAAGTGAGAAGCAACCTGGAAAAAGTGGTAAATTAAGAATTATAGGAAAAAGCCGGGCGTGGTGGCTCACGACTGTAATCCCAGCACTTGGGAGGCTGAGGCAGGAGGGTCAGTGTGAGTTTGAGACCAGCCTGGGCCACAAAAGTGAGCTCAAGGCCAGCCTAAACTGTACAGCGAGACCCTGTCTCAAAAAGACAAAAAAAAAAAAAAAAAAAAAAAAAAAAAAAAAAGAAGGG
>PVJA010027298.1:0-28727 GCA_004027025.1 Myocastor coypus
TGGCTTCAATTCTGTGAGAGTAGAGATTCTCAAAGTAACTATTTATGATTCTCTGTATCTCTGCTGGGTCTGTAGTAATTTCACCCTTTTCATTCCTTATTGCTTGAATTTGAGTCCTTTCTTTCCTCTTTTTGATGAGGTTAGCTAGGGGCTTATCAATCTTATTTCATCTTTCAAAGAACCAGCTTTTGGATTCATTAATTCTTTGTATTGTTTTCTTTGTCTCAATTGAATTGATTTCTGCTCTAAATCTTTGTAATTTCCTCCCACCTTTGGGCTTTGGATTTCGCTTGTTCTTCCGTTTCTAGTCAGTTTAAGTGTTGCGTAAGATTGTTTATTTGTTCCCGTTCTAGTTTCTTAATGTGTAAGTTCAGAGCTATAAATTTCCCTCTGAGAACTGCTTTCATTGCATCCCACAAATTCTTGTAGGTTGTGTTTGAATTTTCATTAAATTATAGTTACTGTTTAATTTCATCTGTAACCCACTGGTTGTTGAGAAGAGTGCTGTTTAGTTTCCATGTAGCCCTGGAATTCCTATGGTTTCTTTCGTCATTTATTTTCAATTTGATTGCACTGTGGTCAGATAATATGCATGAGATGATTTCTGTTTTCTTGCATCTACTTAAGCATGATCTATGGACTAATATGTGATCTATTTTAGAAAATGTCCCATGTGCAGCTGAGAAGAATGTGTATTTTGAAGTGGTTGGGTGTAACACTCTGTGTATGTCCACTAAGTCCAATTGTTCCAAGTTCTGATTCAGTTCTGTCACTTCTTTGCTGATTTTTTGTATGCTTGACCTATCTTTTTCGCATAGAATATTGAGGTTTCCTGTTAAGATTGTGGTAATGGATATGAGATTTTTCATGTCCATTAAGGTTTGTTTTATGTAGCTTGCTGCTCCCATGTTGGGTGCATACATATTTATGAGTGTTACCTCTTCATCATGAATTTTTCCTCTAACCAGTATGTAGTGGCCTTCTTTATTTCATTTGATCAATCTTGGTTTGAAGTTTAGACTGTCTGCAAACAGGATTGCTACCCCTGCTATTTTTTTTTTTAGAGGTGCTGGAGCATGTACTATTGTTTTCCAACCGTTAACTTTAAGCCTATGAGTTTCTTTATGAGTTAAGTGTGTTTCTTGCATACAGCATATTGTTGGGGTCCGTTTCCTTATCCAGTCTGCAAGTCTACTTCTTTTAATTGGAGATTTGAGTCCGTTTACATTGATGGTTATAATTGAAATGTATTGACTTATGTTTGACATGACTCTTATTCACTACTGTTTGCCACTTTTTCCTCCTCTGTTTACTTGGTTACTCGATTTGGTGGGATCTTTCTGTTCTCATTTGTTGAATTTGGGTTGTTTTGGTCCCTCTCTAAAATATTTGTTAGAATATTGTGTAGCGTTGGCTTTGATGTCATGAAATTCTTTAGTTGTTCCTTGTCATGGAAATATTTCACTTCTCCCTCATACTTGAAGGAGCGTTTTGCCAGGTTTAGTAGTCTTGGCTGAAATTTGTTTTCATGGAGGACTTGAAGCACTCTGCTCCATGCTCTTCTTGCCTTCATGGTTTGTGAAGAGAAATCTGCTGTTATTCTGATGGGTTTTCCTTTAAATGTAATCTGTTTCTTTTCTCTATCAGCTTTTAGTATATTATTCTTCAGCTGGATTTCTGGTATCTTGACTGTTATATGTCTTGGCATGTTTTTAGTCGGGTTGATGTTATTTGGAGTTCTGTATGCTTCACTTATCTGAATGTCCTATTATTTTCTCATATTTGGGAAGTTTTCTGCTATTACTTCTGCCTACATTCTTTTTATATCATTTATATTGACTCTTTCTCATTGATTCCTATTAATTTCACGTTGTTCACTTTTGCATCATCTTGCAGATGTTGAATTATTTTTTCCTGCATTCTGGTTGTTTTTATCCTTACTCGCCGGGTGTGGTGGCGCACACCTGTAATCCCAGCACTCGGGAGGCTGAGGCAAGAGGATCAGTGAGAGTTCGAGACCAGCCTCGGCCACGAAACTAAGCTCAAGGCCAGCCTGAACTGTACAGCAAGACCCTGTCTCAAAAAGACAAAAAAAAAAAAAATAAAATAAAAGATCCTTAATCTTTCACTGGCTGCAACTGTGTCTTCAAGAAGTGAGACTCTATCTTCACTTTCGTTCATACGGCTCTGCCAACTTGTGATTGAGATTTTATTTTCTGGTATATCTCTTTGAAACTGTTTCATGCGATCTATTTCTTTTCTGTATTGCTCCATCAGGGACTCCATCATTTTTCTATTCTCCTCTAATGTTTTATCGAGGTCTTCTTTAGTAGTATTGAAGTCTCTCATTTTGGTTATCCTTTCTCTAATTCAGAGATTATTTCTGTTCTGTTTTCCTCTGTACCGTTCTGTAGTTGTTCCCCTACTTGGGATGCTATTGATTTAGACATGTCTTTGTTAACTTTAGATATTATTTCTGCTCTGATTTCCTCTATATGTTTCTCCAGTCGTTTTTGCACTTCATGTATTTCTTTTTTTACTTCAGATGTTATGTCTGATCTCAGTTGCTCTATAAGTTTCTGCACTTGTCTGTCTGCCTCAGATGCTACCAGTTCAGAGGTTTCATCTGTATGATTCCCATTTTCTTCCATGGTAGTGTCTCCTGTATTTGATTTGGGTGAGCTCGGGCCCTGAGATTGCATCCTACTCCTTGTTGTTATCATTTTGTATGGAAGCGACCTCTGCACTTTGATGACGTTATGCTGTTAGCATTTATGGGCCTTTGTTCTGGAGCCTCCAAGTTGGTTCCCCTATAGAAGTTCCCGGCTTCATGTCAGAGCTTGGGCTGCTGGCTGCTGTGAAGCCCCATGGGTCTGATCTGTAGGTGGAGGTGGAGCTTTGGAATTGAAGAGTCCTGGTAGGCTGGTGGACCAGATGGGTTGCCAGACGAGATGTGTGATGGGTTCAGTAGTGGAGCTTGGGCAGGAGGGGTTCAAAAAAACAAAAAACAAAAACAAAAACAAACAAAAAAGGGGAAGGGGAAGGTAGGCCAAGGATCCTGACCCAGCTGGCACTCAGGCTCAGGACTGGGACAGGAAGTGAGGTGTGGGACTGCAAAAGAGGAGCAGACAGGCTGAGGGACCTTACCCGGCGGGCGCACGGGCCTGACGGGCTGGGGACCGGGACAGGAAGTCTAAATATTTGTTAAGTTGGAATAAATGAGCGTTTTTTTTCAGAAATTTATATGACTATTTTTAGTATTGCATATGGTTAAGTATTGTAGAACCTTTGGTAATAGGTTAATTTTATAAGTGGGCAGCCTTATGTACGGCTGTACACTTCTATCTTCTTTCATCAGGGTGGCTTTCTACCTTGAATTCCACTAGCCACCATTTTTAGAGCTTAATTAAGTTCTGTCTTCAGAAATCACCATTGAAATATGTGTGCCTCAAAGGAGCACAGATTAGTGGTTTTAGATGCTAAAAACATCAGTACATTTGTAATGCTTACTAAGTGCATAATGAGTAAACTATCCCCATTTTCACAAAGTGGTGGGATGTGCAGGGTTCTGTGTGGCACTGGTTAAGTTAGATTTGGCAATATCGCAGGGGTGCTGTTCTGGGCAGTCATCACTGTGATGCAAGGTGAAGTTTCTGCAATTAGTGCTACTTTAGGGAGGACTTTTTTTTTTTTTGTGGTTCCAGGGATTGAACTCAGGTGCTTGTGCTTTCCAGGCAGGCACTTATTGTACTGAACTATCTCCCTAGCCCCAAGATACTTATTTTGTTTATGTCATGGTATTTTGGCATAGTGTTGGCTCTGATTTATTTTATAAAATAGTTTGAAATTGGTAATTAAAATATATGATATATAGAGATGTAATTTCTGTAATTCTTAGAAAAGTACTCATTGTAATTCTTGTTAAAGCCATTGTACCCAACATCTTTTAATTTCTGACACTATTACTTTATTTACTGAATAATGAGAAACTTCTTAAAATTGACATAATCTAATTTTATTTCTCCAAATAAAGATAATGAATATGACCGTGATGATGGGGCGCAGCACGCTGGTGGCCTTTTTGGTTCTAGAAGAACAGCAGTGAGTGATCCAGGTGAGAAGTGAGACTTAATGATGAATATTACTCGTGTATGTCTTTAGCAGTAGGATTAGTACACTTAGTACATATATTTAAGCATGCTAGGGTGTTTAATGATTTACTTGCTTTTTAGCTCTGTAGGCAAAAATACATGGACAGTTTTATATGCATAAAATGTATGCATTGTGAATTACTTCCATGTTTTTGCCAATTAATTTGAGGTGTGAATTACTTTTACCTGGAAGAAGGAAAAAGAAGCTTATGTTCATTCAGAGAAAGCTTTCTTAGAATAAAATGATTTTAGAAGAAAATGAAATAGAATGCAGGTATTGATAAAAAATGTTCAGTAGAGGTAAAATTGAAATGAGAAAGTGAAAGAACTAGGGATGCTGAGTAATCACTTTATCTTTATTAAAAATAATTGTATGGTTCATGTGCTTGAGATTAGTTTTTTCTCTAAATATTTTGCAAACAATGCTGTACAGGTAATGGTGACCTTTACCAGAGCAGAAGTGGCAGTGGACGTGGACGAGGTAAGTTCTTAATTGGTTTGTGATTGTTGGTAAATTGTGGAGGATTTGGCACAAGAAGATAGGTAGTAGTGCATTACAAGAGGTGGAGTTCACTTGTTCAGAAAGAAGTGGGTGATCTTGCAGAAAACCTGTCACATAAAGTTGTTAAGATTAAATTTAAGCCGGGCGTGGTGGCTCACGCCTGTAATCCCAGCACTTGGGAGGCTGAGCCAGGAGGATTGTTGTGAGTTCGAGACGAGCCTGGGCTAAAAAAGTAAGCTCAAAGCCAGCCTGAACTGCACAGTGAGACCCTGTCTCAAAAAAAAAAAAAAAAAAAGATTAAATTTACTGGTACAGTGACTGATACAAATATTCATGTTGTATAAAAATTTCTAGGTATATTATGTATTTGTTAAGTTGGAATATATGAGCTTTTTTCAGAAATTTGTGTGACTTCTTAGTATTGCATATGGTTAAGTGTTGTAGAGCCTTTGATAATAGGCTGATTTCATAAATAGGCAAAAGGCTAATTGTATCAGAGACTTAAGTCTTTGTAAACTGAATTTAACTTTGAAGGTAGATAACTGTTACTCCTTTTATAACATCTGATCAGTGTAAATTTACACAGTTAGCACTGGAAAGAGCCTTAATAATCTCCTGGTTATTTCCCTTTCAAAACAACATTTTCAACAAGAGTTACATGCAGTAGCTGTTTTGCTAAATGCATGCCTGAGAGTGTTCACTGTGTCCTCACTGAGTCTTCACTTACACTGAATAAAAATAAAAAGCATGTAAAATTCACCAGCAGATAACTTTTGAATACAACCATAAAGTGGGCTATTATGTAGGTGTTAAATGTTGAGATATATTTATGTGGACAAATTATTGTGCAATATGCTTTTCTTAGGATAATTATTTGATGTGGTCTAGGGGTGAGTTTCAGTATGTGTGATTTTGTGAATATTCAAGTATATAAAAGTTAAAATGCTTTCCAATAAAGCTTGTTTCATGTTTTAGAGATTGTTAGTTGTTATTATTCTGAGAGTGGTGACAGCACTTTTCCTCTCTTTTGTTGAATGTTTTTATGTAGTAAAAGTTTTTTAAAGATTACCTAAATCTTAGAGCTGGAGGTATAGCTCAGTGATAGAACACTTGTATACTACGTCCAAGGCCGTTAGTTTGACCTCACAATAAAATAAAGTTGCAAGCTGGTTAAGTCTAATACTCCACCAGTAGTAAGATTTTAGAAGGAGCATTTCAAGACTTGTGGACACAAGACAAGGAAATTGAGAATTCATGCATAAAAAAGTTGTGTCTGATTAACTTTTATATCTAGTATAGTAATAGTACCTAAAAGTGGCATAGTAGATCACTAGTTACCTAATAATCTAAAAAGGTAGCTGTAAAGTTAGCCTCTTGAGTGCTTACATTCAAGAAATGTGCCACGTATTTGTATAAGAACCTAGAATTCTAATTTCTAAGACAAGGAACAGCAGCGTGGAGGAGAAGCTCCAACAAAAAGACAGAATTTATTTTTCTTCTGCCTTTTTGTTCTGTCTAGGCCTTTAGCATATTGAATATTGCTTGCTCATGTTTGGTGGGGAGAATCTTCCTAATTGTCCACTAACTGAAATGTATATATTTTCTGGAATTATTCTTATGGACGTAACCAGAAATGACGTTGATGGTTATTTGTGTATCTCTTAATCTAGTCGAGTTGATGCTTGAAATTAACCATCACAGGTAGCAGCTGAGAGATTAGAGTTAGAATGAGTTTCCACCATTCTAACTGAAAGATTAATTCTGTCTAAATTGTACAAATACTGTCGTCTGTGCTGAACACTTGCTCTCCTCCTGGGAGTCTAGAATTTTATTTAGGATATATGTCAGTCAGCAGTTACCTATGCTACTAGCCCATTTCTGATGCAGATGACATTTAACTTGCATTACCAGAACTCTGTAATTCCAGGAGGACAAGCCTTTCGGCAGCTTGCACCTAGTTTTTTCTCTGGGATTTGCTGCATGATGTTCTCCTTATTGGTGATTTAATTCTCTGTTCTTCCATTGTGTTGTAGTCATGAATATGCCTATATTGTGAGTCTTGTGAGTTAAGAAATTGTTGACTAAGACCATTGGTGGTCTTCAGTACCCCCAGCCCAGACATTCCTTTACTAAAGATACAGCAGCTTAAGAAAAACATAGTCATGTAGAATAGTTTCATTGGCCATATATCATCACTTTTATGCTAGGAAAACTTAAAATGCTACAGACTCTATTAATCTTTTCTTTGTGTTTGTAGTGCTAGGAGTTGATCCCAGGGCCTTGCACTTAATAAACCAGTGCTTTATCACAGAGCTGTATACCCCAAGTCCCTGAGATTCTGCTTATCTTATTTTAACATCATCTGAAACATTATTTACAAGAAGGAACTTTAAAGATGTCTATCCATTTTGAGAACTTTCCTCTTTGAAAACAACCAGGGGAAAAAATGATGCAAATAGCTCTGGATCTTGACTGTCACTATGAATTTCTTTAATAGGTGGTTACAAAGGTTTAAATGAAGAAGTAATAACAGGCTCTGGAAAGAGTAAGTTTGATTTTAGATAAAGCATTTGATTTTTTTAAGGAAAAATTAAAGTTTGTTTTATCCCATCAAATTAAAAACAAATAAAAATCTTTGTTTGATCACTAAGATTCTTTGAAGTCAGAAGCTGAAGGAGAAGCTGGTGATATTCATGGTATGTTGACCCTATGATCCAGATGAGTATATATTGAATTCATTAGAAATACAAAAAATCTTTAAAGGCAGAGTTAATTACATTTTTAATTTTTAAAGGTTTGAGCAGTGAAAAATTAGTTGTAATCAGTTCAGACTTATATATTTAAAACGTGAGTTTGTCAGTTTCTTTTCATTTTTCTCTTTTCCTCCCTCTGTTCCCCTCCCTCCCCCTCCCCTTCCCTCTCCCCTCCACTTCCCTCCTTCTCTCTCTTTCTTCCCTCCTTCTCTCTCTCTTTCTCTCTCTCTCTCTTTCTTTCTTTCTTTCTTTCTTTCTTTCTTTCTTTCTTTCTTTCTTTCTTTTCTTGTACCAGGGATTGAACTCAGGACCTTGTGCTTGCCAGGCAAGTGCTTATTCTACTGAGCTATCTCTGCAGCCCAATTTTGTCAATTTCTTAGCTTTTCTTCTAGTGTGCATAAATATAATTTTTCTTCTTTGCTTATTTCTAAGGGCCAAAAGTGACCTACATACCTCCACCTCCACCAGAGGATGAGGAGTCCATCTTTGCACATTATCAGACAGGCATAAACTTTGACAAATATGACACTATTCTTGTAGAAGTATCCGGACATGATACACCACCAGCAATTCTGGTCAGTATATTGTTTCTGTTTAGATATGTAGCAAACTTTCATTTAAAAATATTTCGTATATTTACTTGAGTTCATATCAACCCAAAACTTTACTTTTTAGTATTTAGTGGGAACCTTTAGTTTTTGGAAATGTATAATTGATTGTTATGTAAGTGCTAGATTTTATTCCAGTTCCCAATACTAAAACAGGAACTTCATTTAAATTTACTAAAAAAGGATGTTTCTTTTAAAGAAATAGGTGTTTACTTCCTTAGTATGTGAGAAAAATGTCTTTGGGGTGTGTTTTCTAGGAGTGCGGGGAGCTTTCTGTCACATCTTAGTAATTATAATGAGCTTTTGTTACTGATGAGAGTTTTTAGTATCTCACAGGATTTGAGAAGGAAAAAATGTTTCTACTGTCTATTGGAAATACTTCTAATTCTATCAAGTCATAATAAACAAGGCCCTGGATATTTACTTTTGAGTAGGTTTTATTGGTAGTAAGTAAAGTGGAATAAACAAAATTTGAAACTAACTCAGATTGAACTCAGGCCCTTGTGCATGCCGGGCAAGCGCTTATTCTACTGAGCTATCTCCCTAGGCCCTTATAAAGTGATATACATACAATATGTAGAATTTAATCATTATTTCTGATTTTAGACTTTTGAGGAAGCTAATCTCTGTCAGACACTTAATAACAACATTGCTAAAGCTGGCTACACTAAACTTACTCCTGTGCAGAAGTACAGTATTCCTATTATACTAGCAGGGCGGGATATGATGGCTTGTGCTCAAACAGGCTCTGGAAAGACTGTAAGTAACTTTTCTAAATGTATTTTGCTATATATTTAAAATGTTATTTTTGCTTCTTATGTAACTTGACTGTTGTTGGATAGAAGTCTCATAGATAATTTGAATAAACCGTCATAAATATTTATGTTTTTGCTCCTAGTTTTGGTTTTATTGAGGTTTGTGTGCTGCTAGGTTTTTTTTTTTTTAAAGCTATTTCTGGAATAGTATTGTATTTCATGGGTGATTAATTTGTTTCTGAGCATATTCACCTCTTTCTGGTACATAGCAGTGTCTAAATCAAAATGATTGAAAAATCAAAGTACCAAAGATCATAAAATGTTGAGCGGGAGAAAGTTTATGTAATATAGTCAATAAAAGTTTTGAGTTTGAAGATGAGTGATATATGTATGTGTGTGTGTGTGTGTGTGTGTGTATATATATATATATATATATATGTGTGTATATATATATATATATATATATATATATATGTAAATTGTGTAAGGACCTTAGTATAAAGTGACCTGAAATAATGCTAATTGTAGGAATATGGTAATTCTAGGTTGGTTTTAAGATTGATCTTGGGAGTTTGCTAAATAGGATCCTATGGATGAGACTATTATTTTCAGGTAATTGTCTTGTTCATGCCAGTTTATTCTTGTTTTTTTTTTTTTGTCCTTTTTGAGACAGGGTCTCGCTATGCAGTTCAGGCTGGCCTTGGGCTCAGTTTTGTGGCCCAGGCTGGTCTCAAACTCTCACCAATCCTCCTGCCTCAGCCTCTCAAGTTCTGGGATTACAGGCGTTTGCCACCACACCTGGCTCCATTACTCTTTTTTAAAATGTATTTAATATAGGGTCTACACAGATTGGAGGTGTAATGACCTTCCTATTTTCAGCCTCCCATGCACTGGCTTTACAGGCACGCGTCACCACACCCAGTCTCATTCAGCATTGCAGCATGCCCTGGGAGTGGGGCCAGCATGGCATGTTGAGGGTTGAACCCTGGTCCCTGCACCTGCCTAAAGCAGGCGCTTCAGTCTGTTGAGCTATCTGGCTGGCCCTCCATTTTAGTCTTAGTCAATCTCCATATGATAATTGAAGGAAAAATAGATGAATTTTATAATATAGCAACTGTTGAGAGATTTAAATATGCTCTGAGGTTATGTTTTAGGTAAGAGTCTTACTTGCTTAGGTGAGAAAAAGCACAGAATTTCACTTACCTGATGTAACTTCAGTAGGGTTTATAGTAATCCAAATAATAACTTCTAAATTTTGGTCTAGCTGTAATAATTTTTACTTCCTAAGGACTCATTTAGAATAACTGTTAAATGCAGTAATTTGCATCAAATTATAGCTAGATTTTCTTCTGTAAGTAAGTTAATGTTGAGTCATTTAGAATACATGGGCATGCTTGTTTTCTTAAAAGGCTGAAAAGTATTTTGGTGGAGTAACTATGTTGTATATTATAAGCATATGAAGACTTAAATGTTAACCTGTTTAAGTAAAACTTATTTTAATTTCTCAACCTAAATATACCAGAAAGATGGAAAAAGAATCTTAAAGGCTATATAGAAGCCTGAGGAATAGCTTTCCACTGGGCCAAGAGTGATTGCAGTATAAATGTATAAATTGGACCAATTAACTTCTAGGCTGCTTTTCTCTTGCCAATTTTGGCTCACATGATGCGTGATGGAATAACTGCCAGTCGCTTTAAAGAACTACAGGAACCAGAATGTATTATTGTAGCCCCAACTCGAGAATTGATCAACCAGATTTATTTGGAAGCCAGGAAATTTTCTTATGGGTCAGTATATTTGAATTTCACTTGAAATAGTTTGTCTTAGAGATTTTTTTCTTATTATGGAAAGAACTCAATGATAATGAACTCAGGTAAGTTTTAGCATTACCTTAATTTTTCCTAATTTCATTTATAGAATCCTTTGTATTTCTAAAAGAGATATGCTTATTAAAATTAGATAATATGGACAATCATGAGAATATTGGTATATTTTTGTAGTTTTAAAATTAAAACTTGGCTGATTCTGAATATTTTACATATAGCTTCATAATCTAGAAAATGACTTCTGTATAAATGGACCTAATTTTTAATGATTTAACAATTGTGTGTATACATTTTTTTGTGGTACTACAGAGTAAAAATTTAAGGCATTTAACATTTAGTTATTGAATTAATTATTTTTTGGTACTGGGAATCTAACTCAGGACCTTGCACTTGCCAGGCAGGCACTTGTACTACTGAGCTGCATCCTCAGCCCCAAGACATGTAATGAACATATTGTCGCATACTTTTTAAAAAAAAAGTGAGACGAGGGGCCCGACAGGATGGCTCAGTGGTCTTAAAGCACCTGCTTAGGAAGGCTTAGGTGGCTGCAGGAACCACAGTTCGATCCTGGCACCACATGCTGCGCCAGCCCTGCCCTCAGGGCAGGCTGAGCCAGCCATAAAAAAATAGATAAGCAAACAAAAGTTCTGAAACAAGAAAAAAATAAATAAAAATAAAAAATTCTTTAAAAAAAAAGTGAGACAAATCTTGCTGTGTTGCCCAACTGACCCTGATCTTAACCTCTAGGGCTCAAGCAGTCATCCTACCTCAGCCTCCCTAATTGTTTGGGCTGCCAGTTGGGTGCTATTGTGTCACCATGGCAGTCTAATTTTTCTCGTTAAAGTACTTCTGTAAAGTAGGTTTTTGAAGTCAATTTTAACATTAAAGAGCATGAATTTTTCTTGCACTGAAGTACATTTGAAGTCCAATTCGACTACACCCTTTGGCAGCATTTGGTATTTTAGCCAACCTTTTGCTAGCTATCAAGTCATTTTAAGAGAGTGTAGCTTAAAACAATGGATGTTTACTTTGTCAGTTTCCAGGAGTTAAGAGTTGGGGAATATATATATATATATATATAAAATTTAATCCTCACAGTAGTAAATAATAAGCCATTTAAGACAGTGAACGTACTTAAAACATTTTTTATACTCTGGATTTCCTCTTTTGGATCTTTTTGATTCCTCCTTTCAGTTTTTGTTAACAGTTTCATATATGTCATTGCAGAAATATCCAGTACATGAGTTCACTTTAATCCTCCAAGAAATGGTAGCATATTTATCTGTTAGCATCTCAAAAACTTAATATTTCAAAAGTTAACAATGTATATTGGAGACAATATTTAATCTGGAACTATTGCCCTTTGAATGAATACACTGTATGTCTTAGAATGTGTATACTGTAATGTAAATCTAATGGACACTTAGATTTCAGACATTTTATACTGAAAATAATGTTGGCAATGAGTGGTACTGAATATTCATCTCTGACCATTTGTGGGGACAGAGCTGAACAATTAATTTCCAGATAGGAATGTAGTGGGAAAAGGGTACATTTTTGTTTATAGAAGTTTTGGATTTTGTATCAGTTTATTCTGAGTTCTGTCTCACCCCTAGTGAAACAGGGTATTATTATACCATGTTCTGTGGTGCTTTCCTTTGTGATTCTTTTTAAAGTAATGTTGAGCTTTCTGAAATATTTCAAAGCTTTTGTATTTTTATTGATCATCTGTTCATGTCTTTAGGTCTTTTTTTTTTTTTAATTTGTGAAGGGAGAATAGTATTATTTCTCACTGCTTTTAAGGAATCCTTTATCAGATAGTTTGTAAAATATTTTTCCCTGTTTGTCATTTAGTTATTTTATTAGCCTTAACCTTTCCACTTCTTCTTAGCCAGAATTTGTTTCTTAGCCAGTTGACTATGCTTCTTTATGGTTTCTGATGTGTTAGAAACAAATGCCTAATTTTCAGAGAACCAGAAAACAACTTTTTTCTTGTTAATAGGACTTCTGTAAGAGCTGTTGTTATATATGGAGGAACACAGCTGGGACATTCGATCCGACAAATAGTACAAGGCTGTAACATATTATGTGCTACTCCTGGAAGATTGATGGATATTGTAGGTAAAGAAAAGGTAGGTCTTAGAGGGATAACTAAACTGCAAGATGGATCATTTCTTATAGGGGGAAGGGATGTTGTAGTATAAAGTATGTTTATTAGAGTATCATTTATATTTTAGGCTCCATCAGTATCCTTCAATTAGTTTTCATGTAATTCTTAAGGTACTCTTATAGAACTTTTTCCACTTTATATAAACTCTGTGAGATTGTGTCATCTGTCTAAAATTTGTCACTTAGCTCTCATAGTGATAGTGAGAATTGGGATTTTCTGAAAGGAGGGGGACTTTTAAGGATTGAAAGGGACTGGAGATAAAGGGAGAGAAAGGGTGTGAGACAGGGTAGAAGTTGGCACTGGTCATAATCAACACAGCATATATGCATGTATGGACATGCTTTCGTGAAAGCCATTAATTTACAAGTAATACATGCCAATAAAAGGTTGAATAAAAAGAGCAACCTGGGTCCTGGGTCTGATTCTAGAATACATGTCCTATACTCCATTCACTGTGAGAAAAATGAAGCAAGTGCTTTTAGCTAGTTTCATATCTATCTTGATGAAATACTTTATTGCAAGATATCCTTTTTGACATCAGTAATTTCGTCTCCTGTTTAAGTAGTTCTGTATATTTACTTACGAATTCACATACTATTGGACATGATGGTATATACCTCTAATCCCAGCACTCTTGAGACAGAATTAGACATTTGAGCCTAGCATGGGCAACTTACAGACTGAGACCCAATCTGAAAAAAAAGGATTTGGGATATAGTTAAATATGAAGGCATTAGATTCAAACCTCAGCACCATAACTAATAAATAATTTGCATATCAGATTATCAATACTTTCCATTCACTTTAATAAACCTTATCTTGTTTTGTAAATACTTTTAAAAAAGGAGTTACTTAAAATATGCTCTTTCTGCACAAAGGCATTTTTCTGTTAATATGAAAAGTGTGTAGAAGCTGGGCACAGTAGCATGTGCCTATAATCCTAGATGAAATCATTTTATGCATTAGTTTCTAGTCCGTCAGCAGTTGGAATTTGGAGAATATTGTTTAATGTAGGTTAATACATATTTTCTGTTCTTACCCTTGAAAATATTATAGATTGGTCTCAAGCAAGTCAAATATTTAGTTTTGGATGAAGCAGATAGGATGTTGGATATGGGTTTTGGGCCAGAAATGAAGAAGTTAATTTCTTGCCCAGGAATGCCAACAAAGGAACAGCGTCAAACACTTTTATTCAGTGCAACTTTTCCAGAAGAAATTCAAAGGTAATATTTTTATTTTTAAAATAAGTTCATTATACATATAAATATCGTGTGGAAGTAGAAGCAATGTATATAGTCTTTTGTAGAGATTTGAGTATTTTTAAATATTTTTTTACACAGGTAATTTAAAAAGTAAGTTGTTCCTAAAAATCTTACCACACTTTTTATTGCTTCTTACTCTTGTTTCTGGCTTTGCATTAGTATCATATTCTGTTTAGTGTGTTGCATTGCAGCATAGCACCTATCTAGGCCTTAATAAGTGCTTACTATATGAGGCTATTTTTATTATGCCTTAGTTTCCAGCCTAAATACATAGAATTTGGAAATGTTGGACCTTTGGTAGAAAATTCTTATACAGGTACCAATTATTGACCAATATTTGAGGATGCATAAACTGGTGAATTCAGAAATTTGGGTGATTCATCCCTGTTAGGATGGCAATTTTCTTCCTATAAGTTGCTTCTTTGCTTGACACAGGGTTTCCTTAAGTATCTGAGCAATAGCATTTGCTTATAATTTTGTAGGATCACAGATTCCCAAGTGAATCATGGATGGTGGGTTATAGGTACTTCTGCATCTCTTGATTCTCATACTCATTTACCATATAGAGATCATTGGGTCAAAGATTTGCTGTGTCCTGTTGGACAGTACCCTTTCTTCATTAAAATGTTGCCTCCAAACTGCTCTAAGAGCTGTTCTTTCTGTAGACTATTCCATTGTTTCCCCAGGCTGGTAGTTTCTAGGTGGTGTACAGTGTATGGCATGACCTATGGATTTTAGGGTTTATAGGTCTTTTTTTCATGTATAGTTAGTCCCTGGGCTCATAAAATGTCACATAGATCCTTTGCTAGTATATCAGTAACTGCATGTCCTGGGATAGTGGTTCTTGATATTGTTTTGTTTGTAACATATTGATATTGATATTGATATTGATATTGATATTGATAACATTCTTGATAACATATTGATAACATTGATAACATATTGATATTGATAACATTCTTGATATTGTTTTGTTTGTAACATATTTTTTTTTTTCAACTAAGAAAACCACCCATATACCACAGCACAATTTTTAATCTTTACGGAGGACCTAGACTACTTAAGCTGCCAATTAGGTGC
Source organism: Myocastor coypus (assembly GCA_004027025.1). Lineage (NCBI taxonomy): Eukaryota > Metazoa > Chordata > Mammalia > Rodentia > Myocastoridae > Myocastor > Myocastor coypus. The sequence goes on from PVJA010027298.1 coordinate 15,108, forward strand.
TAAATGCAGAACAATACCCCCAGTTTATGCCATGAATTCATAGGGAATATGTTGCAATAGCTCAGGTTCCTTCCCATTGGTCCTTACAAAGTGTGCTTCTCAGGGGCTGGTGAGATGGCTCAGTAGTCTAAAGCACCTGCTTAGGCAAGCTTAGGCAACCACAGGGACTGAAGTTTGTTCCCTGGAACCACATGCTATGCCAGCCCCATTCCCAGGGCAGGCTTAGCCATCCATAACATAAATTTTTTTTTAAAAAAGCTTTAAAAAAAAAAGCCAGGTGTGGTGGCACACATCTGTAATCCCAGAACTTGGGAGGCTGACGCAGGAGGATCAGTTTGAGTTCAAGACCAGCCTGGACTATAAGCAAGACCTGTCTCGAAAAGACAAAAAAACGTGTGCTTCTCTGGGAGGGGCAGGCTGGTGTTTCAGTTGGACCCAGGTACCTTCCTCTTTGGCTTCTTTTTCTGATCATTTTCCTTGACACATTTTAGGATGCTGTCATGACTTTTTAGATGTTTAATATACTCAATACATAAGTTAATCCTCTTGGCAAGTATCTTGCCCTTAACTTGCTTGCTTACAACAATGCCAATAGCAATCTGGGTAACGTAGACTCTTCCTGTCTTGCCATGGTAACATTTGTGAGGCATTCCTTTTTGCATGGCACCCGTTCCCTTGATGTTTACAATATCACTCTTTTTGTAGATTCACATGTATGTGGTCAAAAGTACCACGCTATGTTTTCTAAAAGACTTGGAAAACATGTACTGGGTTCCCCTTCTATTGCCCTTTGTGTTAGTCATTTTGGCAAATTACTGGAAGATGATGGTTCCAGCTGAAAGGCTTGTTTTACTTCTTCAGTCAAAATCTGTGAAATTAGAAGTTTTTTACTGGGGGAAATCTGAAAGCATTGGGTCAAATTGGCATTTTTTTCTTAGTGGTACATAAAATAATTTAGTGATTGGATTGCATCTTAAATTTGAAATGATGTATTTGCATTCCTACCATTATCTTTGTTTACTCTTAGTAGATAATTGCCTCTTAATTAGCAGGTAATACTATTCCTGCCTGCCTCTTTTTGGATTTATTTAAAATAGAAAAGTATTTGCAGGTTGGTCACTCAAAATGACTAATGTGTGTTACTGCCAGTCAGTATTATTTGTTGCGGATCGGATCTTTTTATGAGCCCTTTTTATTAGCCTTGGAGGTATGCGATAGAATAATATTCCCTGACTGAATTATTCACATTCTTACTTCTTGACTCATCACTGTTTCCAGTTACCCACTGTTCTGCCCAAAGTGTTTTTCTTACTCTGTGTATTCCTTGCACTACTGTAGCATCCATTTCTTTTGCCTGTTCTTCTATATGCATTTGTGTTCTCTTTCCTAGGCTCCAGAATTTCATTTTCTTTTTTTTTTTGTGGGACCAGGGTTCAAACTCAGGACCTTGCACTTGCCAAGCAGGCACTTGTGCCTCGGAGCTATCTCCCCAGCCCCCAGAATTTCATTTTAACTATGAAAAAGATTCTCCTCTTAGATGAATAAGATACTTAGCAAGCTTACAGAGGATATGGGTAGTAAGATATTAGACAAATAAATGACTACTGAATCTACAAAAGACATGAAAAGATGAGTTCATCAAAATCATGCAAATGTGAGGGATCAGCACAGAAAAGAATATGAGTCCATAAAAGGCTCTGAGGATTCAACCAGCAACCAGGCCCGGTGTGTGAGGTACACAGCCCTGGGCCCACTGGAAACTCACTTGACGCAGCAATGAGGCCCAGGCCCAATGTGTGAGTGAGACCTCCCTGGGCCCTGCTGGAAACTCATTTGACCTAGCAACCAGGCCCAGTGTGCCCAGTGTGGAAAACTGCTGCAGAACTCCCTGTAGAGAGACTAGAGACAAGACCCCACCTCCCCCAGATCCAGGAGCAGAATATCTTGCCAGAGTGAGAGCAGGTTTGCCTCCAAGGGCTGTGACAGGAAGAAGTGGAGCTCAGAAGTCAGACCCAAGCCACACCTACCTGTATGACTTTGAACTTGGTAGATCTGGACCTGGTGCTAAGGTAAGAACACTATCAAAGCTGTAAACCAAAAGTCAGAAGGCAGGGCTATACAAAACAACAAAGAGAAGGGGCAAAATGCACTCTCAGGCCCCAGCCCAGCCGAACAAATACAGGAGACAATAGCATAGAAGAAGTTGGAAATCACACACCTGAAATCTCTGAAATAATAGCATCTGAAGTTAGCAATTGCAGAAAGGCATAGAGGAAATCAGATCAGAAATAATTTCTGAAGTAAAAAAAGAAATAATACCTATAATAAAAGAAGTACTAAATGCTTCTTAAAGACAATGATTAAAAAAAGAGAAGAATGGAAACATGATGGAATCCTTGAATGAGCAATAGAGCAAAGTAATAGAATCTATGAAGCTGGTTCAAAGTGGTATACAGGAACGTAAAACCTCAGTTGCATGCTGGAAGAACTGTTTCAACGAAAGTGAAACTTGCAGACCTTAGAGACACCATTGCAGCTAGTGAAGAGGTAAGCAAAGATCTCTTAATAACAACTAGGATGCAAGAAAAAATAATTCAACATCTGCAAGATGATGCAAAGATGAACACTGTGAGACTAATAGGCATCAATGAGAAAGGAGTCAATACAAATGATATAAAAAGAATGTGGGCAAAAGTAATAGCAGAAAACTTCCCAAATATGGGGAAACAATTTGACATTCAGAAAACTGAAGCATATAGAACTCCAAATAACATCAAACCAGTTGAAACCACACCCAGACATATAATAATCAAGATCCCAGAAATTCAGCACAGAAACAGTATACTAAAAGCTGCTAGAGAAAAACAGATCACATTTAAAGGAAACCCCATTAAAATAACAGCAGATTTCTCTTTACAAAATCAAGTGAAGAAGAGCATGGAGCAAAGTATGTCAAGTCTTGCAAGAAAACAAATTCCAGCCCAGACTGCTATACCCTGCAAAATACTCTTTTAAGTTCAATGGAGAAATGAAATACTTCCAGGACAAAGAACAACTAAAGAATTTCATGATGACAAAGCCAACCCTGCATAGTTTACTAAAAGGTATTCTAGAGAAGGATCAAAACGACCATAACCCCATGAAGGAGAATGGAAAGAACCCACAAAATAGGGTAAACAATTAAACACAGAAAAAAAAAAAGTGGTATACAAGAGCAGTCTTTCAACCATTCTTTTATATGCAGCAGCAGAATATGTCCATCAGCATATTCTACAAATGGACTTCTCCTGCACCCTATGGGTGATTCTGTCTGGGTCTACAGGTTGTACATCAAGGAAATAATAACTCAGTCCTACAAGTGACAGCTGGCCACTGGTAGACAGCATGGACACTGTCAATGTGCACAACATACTAGAACTTTGTGTGATATCCTGTCCCCAAAATGTTAGAAGTTCTGGTCATATATTTGCAATTCTAGTATTTATGTTTTATTCTTAGTAATTCTTTTTATTACCATGGAAAACTTTTTTCAGTTGATATCTTTGTATATACTCACCTATTCAAATACTATGGGAGTACTCAGAATTGGTTACAGATTTGTACATAAGATATACAACATTCTTGCCTCTAAGGTAGAATCATGATTTGGTTTGAATTTTGTAATATTGTTTTAAAATAATTTAATTTTAATTAATATTTGATTTTATGAATAGTGTTTAATTGTACTTTTTGTTTTATGATTCATACTGTATCTCTTACAAGACATGGTATGATATTTTCTCCTAGTATTAGAAACTTTAAAAAGAAAGTATATATGTATACACAAGGATACATATATATAGGATAGATAGATAGCTACTGTCTTAGTTCATTGAGAATAAAAGTTTGTACTAATATTGTTTAGACAAGATACCAGATATGCACCTTTTCCTCTGAATAACTACTATAAAGACAATGATATGTGTTGTATTAATTGTAGCCATCCTACTAACTTGTTTTGAAACTATTTCATTGCTATTTTATATTTTTTCTCATTAAAATGAATTTTTAAAAAGTTAATGGCCTTATGCCTAGGCAGCGTAAAATACAATCTATTTTCTATGGATTCATTATTTTCAAGTTAAATACAGAAGTAGATAACATAAATTTTAGGGTCAAAAATACTTATTGTATCCTTTTCACTTAGTTATTTTCCTAAAGGTTTATAGATAACAAATTTGCATATAGGGGTGGATCAAGCAAGGCCTATCATGACTCTTTGTCCAGCATGTGTCACTCCTGTTGGCCTCTTTTCTTGTTTTTGTTTGGTACCAGGAGTCCATCCCTTGGCCTCACACTCAGCAGGCAGGCTCTCTGACACTCAGATGCATCCCTATCCCAGACCTCTTTTTGAAGTACGCAGTAAGACTTTTGCATGCTCAGTGCACGTTTATCCATGCAGAAGCAGGCAGATGACAGTGGGGCCTTTCTGATAACTTTCATAATCTCCCAACCCACAGTTTTCTTAAAATAGCTACTGTTTTGAAAGGATGAATGGGAATCAAGGTAGTGAGTGGTGTTGAGAGTGGATTCTGAAGGTGACAGGCTGTGTCTGGGTTTGTTGTATGAGTGGCTTTCGGCAGTTCACTTACACTGTTCCCACCTTCCCCCCATTGTATGAAGAATGGGCTTAAACATGGCTCTTAAGTACATGAAATTAGGTAACTTGGGCAAAGCACTTGGCATTTAAGTAAAACTCACTAAATACTAGATTTTATTATTTTGCTTTTTTCCTGATCAGTCTAACCAGAAGTGAAATTTCTGGATGTGAAAGTCTGGAAAGGTGCAGATACTGACTTGCTGATTGATTTGCTCAGTTGTTCAACATTCAGCTAAAAAGTTATTTGGAGGAAAATGGTAGTATTTTGAATCTATGATCTGATTTGTGGATGTATTTGGATTTTGTTTTTCAATTTGGTATCTGTTATTCACATGAGTTTTTTTTTGCTTAACTGTATTTTCCTCTTATGAGCAGTTATTGAATGATGGCCACAGAACTAACTTTCTTGTATTGAGTTTTTGGAAATTTTTAGGATTTGATGCTTTCTGGGGTAACAGGATTTTGCATTATATAGTTTGTTTTTGAGCTCTCCATTTACAAATAGGTCAATCACAATACACTAGGAGTATGCCAGCATAAAAGGGCCTAAAATTATAATGCTTTACATAAGCAGTAATACTTAGTAGATTTTTTAAAAAAATACACTTTTCTTTCACACTGATTTGGAGTGTCTTTGGCTACATAACATTTAATAGAATACTTAATAACTACCTGAGAAAATTTATATCTTTTCAACATACATATTTTCTCTTGGACTCAACATTGCCTATATAGCACTTAGGTTAAACTTTATTCTCTTTATGTGCATACTTAGACATTGAAGCATAGAACATTTATGCTTATGGGTCAGGACCCTGTAAAAATTGAGATGTGTCAGAATAGTGCCTTTGGGGATGAGAAAACTGGAGGTGCTATTCCAGATGGAAGACAAGGCCATTTCTGCCGTTTGGAGGCATTACTCACCTAGTTCGTTTGGAAAAGATGGGAAACCCTTGTTAGGAGGACAAAATTAGCTCATTTTAAAACTGTAGCTTGAGCTGTCTTTGGTCTCCGTGGCACAAGTGAGATGACAAAGGGAACGTCATCTTTTGGAAAGCACACGTTGTGCTGCCGCTGTGGCTCGAAGGCATACCACTTCCAGAAGTCGACTTGTGGCAAATGTGGCTATCCCCCCAAGTGCAAGAGAACGTATAACTGGAGTGCAAAGGCTAAAAGACGAAATAACACTGGAACTGGTCGAGTGAGGCACCTAAAAATTGTATATCGCAGATTCAGGCACGGATTCCGTGAAGGAACGACACCTAAACCCAAGAGAGCAGCTATTGCAGCATCCAGTTCATCTTGAGAATTGCAGCAATCACTCAAAATAAATGCTTTGGTTTTAAAAGATGAAAAAAAAAATAAAACTGTAGCTTGATTTGCTGAAGATACAAAATTGTCAAAATATTTTTTCTTTTGTCAAAAATATTTTTAGACACCTTCTACATTGTTCTAAACCCCTTTGTAAGGTGGTTTTTGTTTATTAGAGGTTACTTGCAAATTTAGATGTAAAGAATGATTTATTTTACAAAAGTAGGTTTTCTTCATGGGCGTATTTTATGTAGCAGTTTTGGAAATCAAGACTCACAAACCCAAGTGTTTATAGGAGCCTGGTGAGATATATAAATGAATATAGTGAACTTGACTGAAGACCGGAGAGTTCAGTCTACCAGGTAGAGCTAGTATTATTTTATATGTCTATCTTTAGGTGGTGTGTAAAAAATAATAACTGACTTGGAGTGTAGAATTTTGAGTTTTAGCCCAGGAATTTCCAGTTGTTAAATCTATAACCTTAGACATCAGTATCTTTGTTAATAACATAGAATGTTGAAATAAATGATTTGTAATGTAAAAAAAAAAAAAAAAGCTCCAAGTAGAAATTCAGGAAGTTAACAAGTCCATTAGCAGTGTGGGCAGGGCTGGGGAGATAGCTCAGTAGTCTTAAGGGCCAGCCTGGTGAGCACAAGAACCTGAGTCTGATCCCTGCTACTACATGCCATGCGGCCCTGTGGCATGCTGTGCTGGCCCCCAAAATGAGCTTGGTGATCATTTGGAATGATTCTGATATATGGCTTTTAGTTTCTTCCCATTTCATGCCCATAGATCATCTTTGGAGGAAGTTGGACATTCTTAGAGAATTTTGTTGACCTCTGTTCCCATGTTTCTGGTATTTGTTTATTTATTTGGTTGGTTGGTTGGTTGGTTGATGTACTGGGAAGCTTTGTTTCCTATATGGAGACCTCTTTATTAATATCTCCTTTTTTTGATAATGGTATCTTCTGGGCCTGGCTAACTACTGGCCTTTGCCTAAATCCCAGAATCCAACCACTATAATTTACTTGGGAAGTGAATTTACTGTATATTTGGCATAGTACTCATTTTTTTTAAGGAATGAGTCACAGTACTGTTTGTGACCCCAACACAGTCCAGATACTGGCATCCAAAGAAAATTAATTAATGGGAATAGCTGTGTCACCTTAGATATAACAATAAAGCCATCACCAATTATAGTGTCAAATACAAACTACCTAAATAATGAGAAACTCTAAGGACCAATAATGTACCATCCATAACCATAGAAAAGAGATCTATAATTGCAGTGTGAACACTAAGGGAAACCAAATATTAGTCTACTGTGTGGTAAATATCTATTAAATAAAACACCTTTAATTCTAGCAATAGAACAGAGTAGCATATTAACCAGCCATCTAGAGGTTTGTAAAGTTTACTAGTTATACTAGTAAAGTAGAGCACATGCAGAATTGGAGAAATGAAAAAAGCAAAATTTAAAAATCAGTCAGTGGACTATGAGAGGAGAGGAAAGTATATTTGGGGGTTCGTACTTAAGAGTAAAAGGTTAACAGTATTAGAGGACAGTTTCAAGAAGAAGGAAGAAATGGAACAATAACAGGAAACAAAGGGAAGAGAAAAAAGGAATGAAAGCAGTTGAAAGAGAAAAATAAAACTAAGGAGGAAAACGAAAAGGAAAATCTTTGCAACACCCCAAAAATCCAATAAGGGAAAGATATAACGATGACAACAAAATAGAAAAATCAGGAAAGATTGAGAGAAAGAAAAAATTTTGAATGAGTGGTTTCTCTCTAAGATCTGTGGTCCTATCCAGTTCCGTTTTTCTGTGCCTGGCTTTAGGACCTATGGATTTGTTCTACCCTTTCTGCACCAAAGGCCCTTCTGTCTGTTCTCCCACACTGTGGTTACTGCACGAGCCAAGATGGTAGATGGGAATGTGATCAAGCTTCTGGATTCCACCGGACACAGGGCAGGGTTCCAATGTGCAGTCTGTGGTCATTGGTTCTGTGGCTTCCTTCTCTTCCTGGTCATTGTACATGTCTAGAATCAGGGCAGCCTGTTAGTCCTCATCTCTTCTGCCCCCTACCATAGGGAAGCAGAAATGTGGAGCACCTTGGAGTTGATAGCTGATCATGCCTTTTATCAGGGGTGTGGTTGTGCTGTGTGGGCTTGATTGTAGTATTTGTAGGGGTGCTGGTTCTAGGACTTGGACCTTTGTGCTGTGGTGGGGAAAGGTATTTCCAATCTGGTTTGTGCCTGCTTCTACATTTGTTTTTATCTAAAATTTTTAGTTTATGTACTTGATATTTATTTTAGTTAGTAGTTTTTATTACATATAAATTTTATATAGTTTTTCATGGACAGCAAATCTACTTGGAATTACTACACCTATAATTTGACATGTATTTGGTAATAATTATATAGTTTGCAAAATGGCAGTATCCTTATCCTTGAAAATAATATTTGGATGACAGAAGTAATCACCTCAATTTATCATTACTTAATATCTGCTGTCTAATTAAGGTGCAGGTAACACTTGTAGGACTTCAGTGAATATCATGTGTGTGAATGGAAAAGTGTAAGCTACAAAATTATCTTTCTGTCTCTCAAGGTTGGCTGGGGAGCTTTTAAAGTCGGATTATTTGTTTGTTGCTGTTGGACAAGTGGGTGGAGCATGTAGAGATGTTCAGCAGATTGTTCTCCAAGTTGGCCAGTTCTCAAAGAGAGAAAAACTTGTCGAAATCCTACAAAATACAGGTATTTTATATTAATAAATAACCTTTTGTCATGATTTTTATTCTTTCAAATGCCTAATTAAAAACTCTAAGGAATTGTTTGATACAGCTTTTAATAAGTTTGCTTTGTTTCCTCAGTCTTTTAGAGAAAAGTCTTTGATCAATTTTCTGTATGTTATACATATATGTTCCATAAAGGTTGAATACAGGAAATATTTGAGATTTAGTTTAACAGTATTTCACTAATGACTATTACAGTAGTATATGTAGTTTTTATTTTTTAAAAATAGCTTAATTTAAAAACTTTGACCAGTTTTATATTATGTCTGGTAATCTGAACAACTATTTTGAAGATAACAATATATACTATAACAATCATTGTTTATTTCCTCTCATCTTTTGAAATTCTGTATTGATTTAATGTTTTTTAAAATTTTTATTCTCTTTAAAATATGAAAAAAGTGGAAAGGCTTAATATTGACACATTTTTATATTGTACTGTCTCAACAGCAAATTCTCTTTTAAGTCTTTTCGTATTCATAGGTTCAAAGAATTTCAGAGCTGGGAGAGACTTGAGAGCTAGTTCTTTCCTTCACAGACTCTTGGAAAAATATTTTTCTCTATCCTGTAAATTGTTTTCAGCTTTAAAGAAAGTAATATTTTTGTTAGATATAACTCATATACATATATCTTTAAAAAAAATCTTTCTGAGACAGAGGCTCGCTATGCAGCTCAGGCTGGCCTAGAACTTACTTCGTAGCCCAGGCTGGTCTCAAATTCACAGTGATCCTCTTACCTCAGCCTCCTGCCTCAGCCTCCTGAGGGCTGGAGCTACAGATATAGGTAGGCCATGACTCCTGGCTTTACAAATGTATTCTTTCTGGTCATTTTGTTACCTCACAGACTAGGTCTATAGTGTCATCTACAATATCCCGTCTTAGTAATTCTGTTCAAGTGTCAGTGATCACATAAGAAACTGAAAAGTTGGGAAATTGGTTCTAATAATGAGCAAAAAAAAAAACGTGGAAAGAAAGGTTATTCAAAAAGGACTGAAAGGCTTCTAGTCTTATGTTTGTTATTTTACTAAAAAAATACCCTTTAAACAACAAATACTTATCCTGAGTTTGAAATATATCACTTCATCAGTGTTTTATAACATATAGTAAAAGCATATGAAAATATCTGTGAGCTACATACTGTTCTAATTGACTTATATGTGTTAACTATTTAATTCTCAAAGAAACCTTACAAGGTAGGTTTTGTCATTATCCTTCCTATAGGGTTGGAGCAAATGGAAAATCAAAAAGGTCATGAGACTTGTTTGGTATCAACTGAAGCGTTAGATACAGAAGTGTACTATATATGGTTTGCTAAAGTTAAGACATGTTTCTAGTATAGGTACTAGATTTTCAGTGTATAAACTGTAATCAAATTTGTTTTGGGAATAAGTCAAGGAAAGTTTCTGAGAAGTGCTGTTTTCCTCTTGGAAAAAACCACTATATATGATCAGTACTGATGCATTTCTGAATTATTTAAACTGAAATTTTATGCAATATAGTGTTCATTGTTCTTGTGTATACCATCAAATTTTACATTGTTAATATAATTATCTTCTCTTTTGGTCTTTCACTAAATGTTGCTGATTTTTTGCCAGCTCCCTTTAAAAATGCATAGGTTTCATTATTCCAGAAGTATACCTGACTACCTTTTATAATTTTAATTTTTAAATCATTGACAAAGATTTTATGTCCTCTTTATTAATGGAGCAATAAGAGTTAGTTCAGAAAAAAGGTTTCTCTTTTTCTCTGAGACAAAGTCTCACTCTAGTTGTTCAAGCTGACCTGGAACTCACCATGAAGTATAGGTTGGCCTCAAACTCATTATGGTCCTCCTAACATAGACTCTTTAAGTACAGGGACTATAGGTATGCACCACCATTATAGCTGCTGTTCGGAGAAAAATGTAAAGAGCACATCCATATAAAGGCTATTAGAGATGCTAAAATTATTTTACAAAGGGATGTAAAACTGGTCAGTATCTATAAAATAAAAATGAATTATTAAGAGGAAAATTTCATTTGCATTTTTGTTGAGAATCCTTTGCATTGCTATCAGTTGCAGTGAGTTATAGATTAGACAAGACTATAAAAAGGCATAGGTAGCACTCCCCTGAAGGATGTGCTAGATAGTAACCTTTTCGGCTCATTTCAAAGTCTTCCACATTTTTTCCTGATAGCCTATGTACACCTCAGAGGCTTGTCTTGGTCACAAAGAAAGTTCATCTTACAGTGTTTGGCTTACTTGTTCTCATCATTGAGAGGAGACTTTTCATAAACAATATAAACCTCCTTCAATTTGTCTTGCAAATGAAAAGTCACATAGTATTGAATTACAAAAAAAGAATTGCTTTGCTTTCTGAGGGGCAGGAAATTAACAAAATCTACTATTTTTCAAATACCTCTAAATACCTAGAAATTTGAATAAATTTCATTATTTTAATGGTCTTAATGTCCCTGGTCTTTCAGAAAGTGTGACTTTCTTTAGGGTCTCCAAAACCAGGTTATGTAAAACAAGTACATGAGTAGCTTATCTGGGAGAACCTTGCTGGGTTCTGGTTTTATAAGGAGAGATGGTCTTTGTTCTGGTCCTACCTACTGTGTCATTTTTCAGTGCGAATTCAGTTAAGACCTTATTTGCTCAATCTTCCTATTCAGTTAGATCCCATAAAAGACAGAAGACAGATTCTCACTCAACTGGTCCAGATAATACTCTATATTAGCCATTAAATGTAAGGAACTTACTAAGAGTTTTTGAATTGAGGTTAGCTGCAGTGTCAGAAGTGAGATCAGATACTACTATAAAATGCTTGTTTTATTTACACAAGCAGTCTAAATGGGTCATAATGACCTAAGAAGACAAAGCCTTCCTGATTTAACCAGAAAATAGAATAATAAAATATTCACTGTTTGAAGCAATGTAACAATAAGCTGTCCTCTCTCAGTTCATTCAGTTTTTGTATAGTTCTGATTCTTACAAAATTCTATGTGGTTAAGTCCGATCTACATTCCTAGTTGAGATTCACTGATGAACAAAAAAGATTAATACCATGCAATACTATATATCTGGCTTTGTTTTACATAGCAGTTTTGGCATTGACTACTGGTTGAATAACTTCCAAAATTAATGAAAGATAGTTTTTGACCTTTTTGATTTCTCAGCTTGGCAAACATGAGTTAATATTAGTTTACATGCTTCCCTTTGCTGAGGTTCATCAGTTTGGAGTCTTCTTTCCTTTCTTTCTCTGATTATACACTGGACCTGTTAGTATAGTACTCTTGGTTCTACTGTCAGTATATATCTACACTGTAATAACTGCAGAGATCATGTTATGTCTTTGCTCCAAAGCCCATAGCTTCCCATTAGGGGGAAGGAATAGTGTGGAGTAAAAATAGTATATTGGCTTTCTTCAAGGCCTTGCATGATATGGTCTCAGTTACTTTCCTGCCTTCATTTTTTTCATTAAGGTGTGTGTGTGTGTGTGTGTGTGTGTGTGTGTGTGTATGTGCAGGGTCTCACTACACATCTTGGACTCACAGTGATCCTCCTGATTTCTGCGTCCCTGGTACTGGGATACAGGTGTGTGCCACCACAATCAGTGCAGCATGTGGTGCCAGGGATTGAACCTTGGCCCCTGTGCTTATCTTAGCAAGCGCTTAGTCTGCTGAGCTACATCACTGGCCCTTCCTGCTTTCATCTTAATTCTCTGTCTTGCTGACTCTACCCACTCTACCTGATGATCATAACTATTCCTCACATATGACAGGCACACTGTCTTGTTGCTTTTGTATTTTCAGTTTACTGGACTCAGAAAGTATTGTTTTGTTTTTGTTTTTAAAGCATGAAAACTCAGTATTTCAGAGCTTATATTCTTGTTGATTTCTCTACCTCTTTTCTTTCCCCAGTATCTGTGGAGTTCATTATCTTTATTTCTATCTTTATTCAGATACCATCTAATTACTTTTAAAACCTTCTTTGGGTCTTGATTGTTCAGGCGTTCCTTTTCAATACTTCATGCAGAATATTTATTCATGCATAATATTTATTTGCTTCCCTACTGTGAGAACATGGAGTTTTTGTTTTCTACCACCTAGAACAGTGGTTGGATAGTGGGTACTAGACAGTTGTAAATACATGAATGAATGAAGTGAGCTGATGGGATTGGTGACAGTGGTTATGAATAGTAATAAGTAATATAGCAAATATACAGTTAAGATCCTGGACTATATCGTGGGAATGAAAGACTATAAGAGAGAGTGTTGGAACATGAATTATAGACATTAGCAATCTTGGGTTAGATGCCACATTATAAACATCTCAAGCAATAAAGACAAAAGATTATTATCTTGTGAAGTAGAGATAACAAAACATTTATAGAAAATGAAAGAGAAGAAAGAGTGTGACTGAAACACATCAAGAACTACTAAGAGTTAATAGGCAGTCATCATTTACCTTTCCCTAAGTCTTTTACTTCCTGATATGGAGAGGAGACAAAACAAGGTATTTTTTAAATACCTGAACTGGAAAAATAATGCATGTCTCTTTATCTTTTTTTTCTATTTTCACCCTTTATTTAGAGTACTGGGTAATAGTAATGTTCAGGTCATTGATAAATTTCATGACTGACAATAAGTATGACACGAACTCAGAGTAAGTGGCTTTCCAGTTCAGGGGTAGGAGAAAATGGGTAGATCCAAGATCATCTCCCACCTTATTCTTCAGTAACCTATCAAAGGGTTTTGGCTTCAGCTTATTGAGGGCAAGGTCTGCTGGTTCCTGGGTATCTGTTATCCATGATCTTCATTAAATCAGAATCTCCAATTTTTCAAATGACTTCTGGCAGGAGAAAATAAATCCAGACTGACTTTTTAGCTAGATG
>PVJA010027299.1:0-28716 GCA_004027025.1 Myocastor coypus
GGAGGCTGAGGCAGGAGGATTGGTGCGAGTTCGAGACCAGCCTGGGCTACAAAAGTGAGCTCAAGGCCAGCCTCAATTGCACAGCGAGACCCTGTCTCAAAAATACAAAAAAAAATAAATAAATAAATAAAATGTTTTACAATTGAAATTGCTTGGTAATCATAGGGAAAAAAAGAAACATAGCAACTTGAAGAAATAAATTTTAGACCACTAATGGCAAACCTTATATCCTTTCAGTCATATAATTATGAAACACAAGATGATAATTTCAGGTGCTATCTGTAGAAATGAAATACTAACCTATGTTGCCTCTGCTGTGTAAGGTACCAGTCATACTTGGTTACATATTTGCATCTATCTTGCTTACTATTAAAAATCAACATTTGCCTGAGTCACCAAAATGTGCTATAAAACAAGTTTTTCTTTCAATAACAGAATAGCTCAAAGCTTTTGACTTCAAACAGCTTTATTGTTCTATTGCGTCTCATAGTGACTACATCACTTTGGCAGTGGGCGCCACCCCATATTACCTCAGACACAGTCACCTGGGGGCTCAGCTAGATGTTTGCTTATGTGGCCAGAATTCCACACAGGCTGTTGGCCGAGAGCTGTGGTACTCCATGTGGCTTAGGTATGTCACAGCACAATGGTTGCATCCTGAGTGCTCTAATAGCAAGCATTCATATATGCTGCTATTCCTACGTGCTGGACCTGGAGTTAGCACAGCATTATATACACTGTGTTTTATAGGCTAAGATTTAGACGGCTTATGGAGGGGTGTCAAAAATGGACTCTATTTCTTACCAGGGGAACTGAGAGATTCCTGTTCATCTTTAGTCTACCAGGATATTATCTCTGTATGCCTCATAAATTACTCCAAGTTAAAAATAATCTTTATGCCAAAATACAAGGCAAATATAGTCAAGACCGAGACCTATGCAACTGTTTTTGGGTTTAGCCTATGTGGTGTTCTTGAATTGATAGGTTTATAACTTTTTCCTGATTTGAAATATTTCTAGTCACTTTTTCCTCAAATACTTTTTAAGTGTTAAATTGTTTCCTCCTTTCTGAGTCCATGATACAAATGTTAATTCTTTTATTAATCCCAGAGGTCCTTGGGTTCCTTTCATTTTTCTTCTGTAACTTATTTTTGCTCTGTTCTTCAAATGCGATAATTTTATCATTGTCTCTGCTGTCTAATCTGCTGTTAAGCATATTGATGAAGTTTATTTTTAAAGTTTATCTGTAGTTCTGAAATTTCAATTTGGTATTTTCTATGTATTTTTGAGACTTCCTGTCTCAAACACATTCATAATTAAGCTCAGAAACATTTTTATGATGGCTTCTTTCAAAACCTTATTAATTCTAATATTTATGTCATCCCAGGATTGTCATCTACTGTTTTTTAACATCTTGAGTGAAATTTTCCTGGATTAAAAAGATTAAAGGTTAAAAAAGATTATTATTGTGTTAGGTATATTTTGTATATTATGCAATGAGAGTCCATGATTTATTTAAGTATTTAGCTTTAGTAGACCTCTTCTGATATGTGGAGGTAACAGTTCCGGTTCTCTCTTAGTCTTCTTTGTCACCTTGAGCAAAACTGGTGTCTGGAGACACAGGAAGCAATAACCTCATCACTGCTTTCCCACATGACTTCTACTGTCACCACAGTGGCAGACTACATGGTGTAACCTTTAAATAGCTGTAACTTTAGGGGCAACCCACTAAGGTCCCCCTTTTGTCCCACTCTTGGACAGAAGTTTTCTATCCCAATAAATATTCTATTCTAAAAATATAGCTGTAACTTTATAAAAATTAAGTTGTTAATTCTTATGTTATGATTTCATAATCTTTAAAGCCCAGCCTTTAAGGATCTCTCTTCTCATCCTTCACTCTCTACCTGCCCAAGTAAAACCTGGAGAAATACTTCAGTGTTGGGGTTTTTTTTTCCTGTTTTATTTTTATATTAAAAAAGAACAAAGCTAAGAATATCCCTAATGATGCAGTTTACTGACAGATGGCCATATAAAAATAACCAAGTTTACCAAAATAATGGCAAAAATGCCACATTTCTCTGAATATTGTCTCTGAGCAACAGAAGTAACATTTGACATTTTAATTTTTTCTCACAACTAAACGATAAGATAACACAGCAGATCAGAGCCAGTCAAAAGAGTCTATTCCTTGATTGCTTTATATTTGTGAGTTAAAATAAAATTTCAAGCCGGGCATGGTGGTGCACGCCTGTAATCCCAGCACTCGGGAGGCTGAGGCAGGAGGATCGGTGAGAGTTCGAAACCAGCCTGGGCTACAAAAGTGAGCTCAAGGCCAGCCTGAGCTGCATAGTGAGACCCTGTCTCAAAAAAACAAAAATAAATAAATAAATAAATAAATAAAATAAAATAAAATTTCAGTGTATGCAAAGTTTAACTTCTTTGTCAATGGACCAGCCATTAAAATCCCCCAAGGCTATTTCCTGGCATTTAACGATTGCTCCTGTGGTATAAAGTACAAAACCAATAGTTAAACAAGTTTGTCAATTTCTTGTTTTTTTGGGGGCTGCGGGGGTGGGACCCGGGTTCGAACTCACGACCTTGCACTTGCCTGGCAGACACTTGTGCCACAGAGCTATCTCCCCAGCCCCCTTTTTAAAAAATACTTACTTACTTACTTACTTATTTATTTATTTATTTATTTATTTCAGACTCAGCCTGCCCTGGGGTTGGGGCTGGTGCAGCATGTGGTGCCAGAGATCAAACCGAAGTCCCCACAATTTCCTAAGCTTGCCTAAGCAGGCACTTTAGACTGCTGAGCTATCTTGCTGACCTCAAGTCTGTCAATTTCTAATTATTGCTTGATGTTATCATTATTGCTAATTGTGCCACTGTAGCTAGCATATCAGATCTGTTTTAACCACTTGCTGTCCCTTGAGTAACAATACTGGGAAATGCTAGAGTAATAACCTCACCACAACTCTACACCTAAAGGTGGAGTACAATGCCATATGGAAACTAACATCCCACTCTCGATTAATTAAAAAGGCAGGATTTCAGGACAGGTAAAACTAAGAATCCCTAGCACACAGAAGATAACCCTGAAGAATAGTCTCCTCCTGGCCTTGATAGTAGTGATATAGCTAACTACTATCAAAATATCACAGGGATCATCACAGAAACCAAAATAAAAGAGTTCTTTCTGAAATAGAAAAATTATAAGACAAAGGAGAAAAATGCAATCTCAGGCTACAGCCCACCCAAATCAAGCATCAGCATTAAAGAAATGAGAAGTCACACATATGAA
Organism: Myocastor coypus; assembly: GCA_004027025.1. Classification (NCBI taxonomy): domain Eukaryota; kingdom Metazoa; phylum Chordata; class Mammalia; order Rodentia; family Myocastoridae; genus Myocastor; species Myocastor coypus. The sequence continues at coordinate 3,304 of PVJA010027299.1, forward strand.
ATCTCTGCAGTGATACCAACTGAAGTAACAACTCCAGGCAGATATAGATGAAATCAGGAAAATTACAGGAAATAATCTCTCAGATTAAAAAAAAAATGGTAACCATAATGAAAGAATTGGAGCCCGGCAGGATGGCTCAGTGGTCTAAAGCGCCTGCTTGGGAAAGCTTGGGAGGTTTCAGGAACCGCGGTTCGATCCCCGGCACCACATGCTGAGCCAGCCCTGCCCTGAGGGCAGGCTGAGCCGGCCATAAAAATAAACAAACAAACAAACATAATGAAAGAATTTCTGAGTACATTCAAAGAAGACAGATTTTTTTTTTGTCTTTTTGAGACAGGGTCTTGTTGTGCAGTTCAGGCTGACCTTGGGCTCACTTTTGTAGCCCAGATTGGTCTCGAACTCACACCAATCCTCCTGCCTCAGCTTCCCAGGTGCTGGGATTACAGGCGTGTGCCACCATGCCTGGCTGAAGATGTAGATTTTTAAAACCAAGAGGAGCACAAAAAAATGATGTATATCTTGATTGAACAATACAGTAAAGAATTAGAATGCACAAAGCAGATTTAAGGAGCTATCCAGGAAATTAAAACTTTCATTGGAAGCTGGAAAAACTGTTTGAATGAAACTGAAGATAAACTTTCAGATCTTGAAGACATCATTTTAGCTAGCAACTAGGAAAGGGAAAAAAATCTCTTAAACATAACAAGGAACTGGGAAATAATAATTCAACAGCTATAACATGAGGCAAAGATGAACAATATAAGACTGATAGGTGTCAATGAAAGAGGAATCAACACAAATGATTTAAAAGCAACAACAACAAAAAACACTTGCCGAAGTAATCAAAGAAAATGTCTGAAGCATGGGAAAAGAATCTGACATACAGTAAATGAGGCATATAGAACTCCAAATAGCATCAGCAAAAAGAAATCTACATTCATATGTGAAATATTCAAGATTCTAGAAACTCAGCACACGAACAACATATTAAAAGTTGTTAGGCTGAGGAGATCACATAGAACAGCCCATCAGAATCACAGCAAATTTCTCAATGCAAATGAGTTCAGAAGAGCTTGAAGTATTTCAAGAACTGAAAAAAACACACAAAAAAAAACCACAACAACTTTGAATCCAGATTAATGTAGCCTGCAAAACTATTTTTTAACACTAATGGAGAAGTGAAATACTACTATGACAAAGAACAACTAAAGAAATGCATGATCATCAAACCATCCCTCCAAAGCGTACTAAAAGATGACCTAGAAAATGATAAAAATGACCATAATTCCAGGAACAACAACAGGCAGAATACATTAAGCAGGGCAAGCATTTAGACACAGGAGGAAAGCAGGGAATCAATGGCAGAAAAATAACCATACCTCTGTTCACGTAAAATATCTTGCACCTGCTTTTTTTCTTTTTTTTTTTTTTTGTGTGTGTGTGTGTGTTTTTGAGAGAGGGTCTCGCTATGCAGTTGAGGCTGACCTTGAGCTCACTTTTGTAGCCCAGGCTTGTCTTGAACTCACACCAATCCTCCTGCCTCAGCCTCCCAAGTGCTGGGATTACAGGCGTGAGCCACCACGCCCGGCAAGCACCTGCTTTTTGATACATAGTGGTGATCTAGTGATCATGCTTTACCAAAGTTGCTTTTAATGATGTGACTCTAAAATGCTTTTCTTCCAGATGATGACTAAGAAGTCAATACAAAATGGCTCCTGATACTAGAGCAGTAATGGCACGTAGCTGTTTTCTGGGTTTTTCTCTTTTTTATGTTTCTCAGTAGAGTGTGCTGGGTCTCTATAATTTTGTTCAGATGACTTCAGAACCTGGAAAAGCTGTTGTTGTTGTTGTTAATGCATAACATACTGCTATTATTTATCTTTTCATATAATATATACATATATGTGTATAACTATGTATATATACATAGTATACATATATAGATAGATAGATAGATAGATAGATAGATAGATAGATAGATAGATAATTTCAGTTTTATGTATGGAAACTAACTGTGCTTTGCAAAAGTTATCCTATTTGTTATTGTTGCATAATATACTATTATTGATCTTTTTGTATAAATATAAATATATGCATTGTATTTATAAATATAAATACAATGTATATTGAAATTATGTATAACTATGTACATATAATTTTAATTTTATATATGAAAACTTTAACTGTGCTTTGGAAACACAGTGTTCAACTCAACAGTTTTCCACGTTGAGTTGACTATACAGAAATTAACAGCCATATTGGTCTACAAATATTAAACTTGAGTTTTTTTCCATTTTAAAAAATATTTTAATTAATTAATTATTTGATGCAAGGTCTCATTATGCAGCTTGGACTCATAATGATCCTCATATCTCAGCCTCTCCAGCATTGGGATTGCAGGTATGCACCACCATGCCTCGTTTTGGTAGTCAGCTCGGTATGGGAACAACACAGTACGCCTCCCTGGGGATCGATCCTGGGTCCTTGCACTTGCCAGGCAGATGTTTAGACTGCCAAGCTATCACCTTGACCCTATTTTTCCATTTTTACTGTGGAAATGCACCTTATTAAATATATGAGGTCTTTTCCACATAGGTTTGATGATAGAAACTAATAAAGTATTCTCTAAAAAAAAAAGAAAAGAAAGAAAAGGGCCTACCCAAACTAAAAAGAGAAGGGAATATTAAATGACTGAATAAGAAGAAAAGTCTAGCATTAGTTGATAATTGTCTTTAGATGTGCTCACTGGCCATGTAGGCCTAAGAGTTTCGCCAGAAAACCCAACTCATAAATCCTAAGGACTGCACTGTTCAGCCATAAGATGTATTTATAGTTATTTTATGATAATTGATGTATCTTTCAAGTTTTAGTGTGTATTTAATTATTGTGAAAAATTTTTTACATTATTTTTGTAAAATCTCAAGTAAAATAATTCCAGGTTTCTCTGAAAAACAATTTTATAATCCAATAAATGGAAAGATATTCTGAACAACATTCAGATATGTAAACTGAGTAGATTACTACAGTCCTCTGGGGAATAGTGCACTAGCATAACTGATACTTACCAAGGGGTACAGATAATAACCAGGCAATAATACTGTCATTGATCCTATTACCATTTAAGCAAAGGTGAAAAAACTGTCCAAAAATTTGGATTACCAATGAACTAAAATGTTACACACCCCCACTTCTGTGGAGAATTGCTGATTTATTAATTAAGACTAATGCAGAAGGAATAATAAGTGGCAATAAAACCAAATATGATTATAACACAATCCCAGAAAATACAGTTTCAGAATCTAGATTTATAAAAACACTTTAAGAAAATGATATCTAAGTCAGTGACGGAACTGAGAATTTACACACCATAAAGTTAATCCTAACCTTGAGATGCGTATGTTTTTTGTCCTATTTCAGACTTAGTCACTTAAATTCTTTCAGACTTAGTTTAAATATCACCTCTTTGATGAAGATTTTTCCCTTTAGTAGTGCTAATTGCTTTTCGTGTGTTCTTATAGAGCATGTTGCACATAACTGTGACGTTTTAGTATTAGACCTGGTTGCTGCTACTCATTCCTTTCCCACTACACTGTAAAATTATCTAAGATGTAGTCAGCATTTTATTAGTATGTTTATTCCCAAGGCTTAATAGGGTGCCTAAACTTGAAAACTCATATTAAATGTGGGTTTTGTAGAATATTGGATATATAGCCAGTTCCATTGCAAGTTGACTATACTACCACAGACAACATTTTTAGCCATAAAAATTCTACAGTCAGTTCATTTAACACACACACACACACACACACACACACACACACACACACTTGCTGCCTGCATGCACACACAAAATCACTGTCTTATACAGAACTAGTACAAGGGCTGTTTAAGCAAGGTGCAGAATTTGACACCTTGTTACAGCCTTCGTAATAAATTATGAAATGTGTTATGAGATAGATTATATGTCTGGATCACATTTTGAATTATTTATTCAAAATTATTATGATTTATTGGGAAATGAAACAATTATTGAGAAATGAAATGCCCAAACATATACTGAGTAATAGACTAGCTCTTCCTACTTATTCTGCATGCCAGATAGTTTCAAAGGACAGTCACAGCCTTAGCAAGTATAGCATAAAAGGAGCTATTGTGGTTGAATAGTGTCAAGTAGCGAGCTCTGATGACTTCTGATGTGGCTTGCAGTACCCTAACAGAAACTACCAGAGCACTATTAATCTTGACCACATGGATATCATTAGACTGATCAGTAACATGGTTTCTCTTTTAATATTTGTAAACATTTAAGATGCTTAGTGTCTTTTGTGCAATGTTTTTTTTTTTTTTTAACTAGTAATTGTTTAAGTGGACATTACAAAATATTTGGCTAAGTGCAGAAAATAATTATCTCAGACTACACTGATCTTTTCAGTCTGGGCCACAAATAGACAGGAACACTGTCAGCGATATCCTTGAAAATGGAGAGAATGGAAATAAAGAGACTTTTGGGAAGATGACAGAGTAGTGAACATCAGAAAAAGAGCCTCTCCAAGATTTGGTGTCCAGATGCTGGGAAAAAGCAATATGAGGAAAAGAAGGAGGAGGGAAGTTGGTCCCTGGGACTCAGGGAGGTTTTAACACAATAACTGAAGCCCACAGGGAGAGCAGAGAGAGGCTTCAATGAAGGAGGTGAAGAAGGCAGGCAGCACTTTCTCCTTGAACCCTGGTGTACTGCATGGGAAAGGTGGCCAGAACCTGCAGACACAGTAAGGACTGCCTGCCGCAGAGGCCTCCACAGTGAGATGCACAGGTGGAGCAGAAGAGCACATACAGCACACTGAGGTGGCTGTGGAATTATTGGGATTGAGACATTCCCTGCAGAGGGTGATTGGCCAGGAGCCATTGCAGAGACGGGTCAAGTAACCAACTCAGAGAAGCTCAGGCCTGGCTCTTGCAATCAGCTGCCAGTATCAGGGTGAGGCTTCTGAGTTCAAATCTGCAGTAGGTCAAGGAGCCAAATTTAAGTTGGGAGGGAGCCATGTTCAACCCAGCAGGAGACACATAGAGCACTGCATGCTGAAATTCTAAATTTCAGCCTCTTGGCAAGAAACCACTCTGAACTTCATCGAAACTAAAGTTGTAGCCTTACTACACTTGTCCAGTACCTTATTACAGAGCTACACTGGCCTTCTGGGATTAATTAGTACAGAATTGGACTCTGTCCACATTGCCCACCAGAGACTATGAGGTATACCTAAAAATGCACTTGTTCTTTTTTTCTTTTCTTATTTTTGATTCTTCCTGATTGTTTTTGTTTTTATATGGGTGTGACTGTTTCTAGCTTTTTTTATTCTTGTTATTTTGTTCTGTTCTTGTTTTCATTTCTTCCTTTTTCTCTTTCTCTCCTGTCTTCTTTATAAGTTTCCCATAGTTCACATAATTTTCCTCTATCCTCCAGCCTTACTTGTGATCTCGTCTTTCCCTCTCCTTCTCCTTCTTCTCTTTCTCCTTCTCCCTCTTCCTCCTCCTTCTCTTCTTTCTATTTCTCTATTTTCCACTCCCTGTTAATTTTTTTCCCTGAGGACAAAATCAACATACTGAGGGCATATTTACTCTACAATCTAAGAAGAAGGGCAAGGGATGTAGCTCAGTAGTCCATGTGCCTACCTGACAAGTGCAAGGTCTTGAGTTTGATTCCTCCTAAAAAAACCTAAAGGGGAAGAAGTAACAAATACGTAGCAAATGCCAGTGCACCCAACTATATAAAAATATTAACACATAAGAAAAATCAAATAAACATAATGCAATTATAACAGGAGACCTCAATATCTAGCTGTCACAAATAGACAAATTAAGTAGATCAAAAATTGGCAAAGAAATATTAGAACTGAACCAGCTTCTGAAGAAAGAAATTTAGTAGATGTCTACAGAGTGTTTGACCCCTCCGCATGATCTTCTGATTTCTATAGGATCTGTAGAGATTTCTCTCTTTTCATCCCCAATTGCATGGAACTGAGTCTGTTTTAACTTTTTTGGTAAGGTTGCCTGAGTGCTTGTCAATTTTATTTAATCTTTCAATGAAGCAACTCTTCAATTCACTTGATTCTTTGTACTATTTCTTTAGTCTCCATTCAAGATACAACACCTATTCATGATAAAAACCCTTCAGACAGTTGATAAATATGAACTTTATCTCAATCTGATAAAAGCCATCTATTACAAACCAATAGCCAACATCATAGTAAATAGACAAAACTGAAACTTTCCAGGCTAAAGTTAGAAATACAACAAGAACGTCCACTATCACCACTGTTACCCAATATAGTTCTGAAAATATTATCCAGAACAACTAGAGAAAAGAAAAAAAATAAAAGCAATAGGGTAAGACAGACATTAAATGATCATTATTTGCAGATGACTTGATACTTTACATAGATGACACCAAAAATTTTATGAGAAGACTTGATTCAATAACCAAATTCAGTAGCATAGTTAGATACAAAGTCAACATTTAAAAAGTCAGTAACATCCCTGTACACAAATAAAAACTCACTGAGAGAGAAATCATGAAAACAATACTTTCACAATACCTTGCAAAAAAACTGAAATGTCTAAGAATCAATCTAATAGAAGAAGTAAAACACCTTTAACTGAAAACTATATAGTATTCTTAAATAGAAGAGTGAAGATAATATCAGAAAATGGGAAAATGTCACTTGTTCTTGGTTAGAAGGTACAAAGATAGTAAGAATAACCATTCCAAAATCCATATACAGATTAATGCAATGCTGATGAAAATACCAGTAACATATCTCACAAAATTAGAGAAAACAGCACTAAACTTCATTTGAACCAAATTTTACCTAAAATAGCAAAGGCAATTCTGGGCAACAAAGATAAGTCAGGGATATCAGAATTCTGGATTTAAATTATACTATAAAGCTATTGTGAAAAAAACAATATGCTACTTTAAAAAAACACAGACCTAAGTATCAATAGAAAAGATTAGATGATGCAGAAACAATTTCAAATACACTTATGCACATTATCTTTGACAAAGGTGACATATATCTTCACTGGAAATAGCTTCTTTTATAAATGATACTGGAAAAACTGGCTCCTACCTACCAAATTAAAACTAGACACACGTGTCTCACCATGTACTAAACTAAAACCAAAATGGATCAAAGACCTAAATATCAAAAAAGAAACACTAAATATTTTGGAAGATAGAAAAGATAGAAGTTTCAAAGACATTAAAGTGAGGCAGACTTCATAAACAAAACCTGTTGCATGGGAAATTTCACAAACAATCAACACCTAGGATCTCATCTTATTAAAATGCTGCTGTACAACAAAAGAAACTATCAACAGGATGAAGAGACAAACTACACAGTGGGAAAAAAAAATTGTCAGCTGTTCTTCAGACAAACGACTAATACTTAGAATGTGAACTAAAGATACAAAAAATGAACAACAACAACAACAACAAAAAAAAACCTCCATAAAGTTTAAAGACCAAATTTGGGCTTCTGAAAGTAGTAGAGACTTCTCAATTGAAAAAGCAGACATAGCAAGTAAATATATAAAGAGTTAATATCACTGGTCATTTGAGACATGGAAATATAAAGTATTGAGATTCCGTCTCTCTCCAGAAAGAATGACTATCATCACAAAATAAACCAATAAAAATGCTGGTAGGGCTATGAAGTAATAGAAACCCTTCTCCATTGTAGCTGGAAGTGTAGACTGTTGCAACCACTGTGGAAATCAGTATGGAGATTTCTCAAAATAACTAAAATGAAAGGTCTATTCATGGCCAGTGAGATAACTTAGCAGACTAAGCACCTACTTTGGCAAACTCAGGAACCAGGGTTTGATCCCCAGTAGTGCATGTCACCCCAGCCCTGTCCCCAGGGTGCACTGAGTGAGTGACTGAGTCCCCGCATGGTGGTGCATGCCTGTAATCCCAGCATTGGGGAAGCTAAAAACAGGAGGATCACTATGAATTGGAGGTGCACAGTGAGACCTCTACCAAACACATAAAACGAAAAAAAAAAAAGAAAAAGAAAATTTTAAAACAACCATCTAACCCAGCTATTCCCTTCTTGATGTCTTTCTAGCAGAATTAAAAACATTAAACCACTGAGATATATGCATACCCACGTTTACAGCAGCACATTTTATAATAGCTGAATCTTGGAAACAGTCCAAATGCTCATCAACCAGTGTGGATAAAGAAGATGTAGGGTTTAAAAAACAAAAACAAAAACACTGGAATACTACTAGGCAGTAAAGGATAAGCTTGAAACATTTCTAGCTAAATGTATGCACCATGGGACTAAATAAAATAAATTGTACCCTCATGTTCAAATATCAGCTGTATTATTTATTCATAAGGGGAAAAGTAGTGTATTCTCTATTTGCAGGACGTCAAAATAAAATCAAACCCAGTCATAATCCCAAGGCTGACTTTTTTATTGAGACTGACAAGCTGATTTTAAAATATATATGAAATAAATGAAATAAGCCAGACCAGATATGCAAATATCACATATTCTCCCTAGTGTAAGGACTCAGAAGATAAATAAATAAATAGATAGATAGATAGATAGATAGATAGATAGATAGATAGATAAATAGATTTTAAGGGGTACCAGGAATCAAACTCAGGACATTGTGTTTTCTACATCCTCAACCCCTATAAATTTTTTTGAAGAGTGACTTAAACATAAAGTGCATATGGAAGAGTTAAAAAAAAAAAGTAAGGTTTATTGAAAGTGTTAATGTTTAATTATTTGATCAATCTTACATACCTATATCTATTAATCTAAACAGGTTTGATGATGAAAATATGTAATACAACCATTGTTAAATTTTTGTTGTTGTTTTGAAATTCTGTACTATATGAACTCTTGCTTATAACTGTTTTTCTTTGTTTCTGCTATTTTTACTCCTTAAAATAAAATTTAAAAAAATATATATATATATGAAAATATGAAGAAATCAAAATATCCAACATAGTTCCAAAAAAGATTCTCATTAGGTTTTGTACTACCTGATTTCTGTAAACATTATATATATATATATTTTTTTAACAGTTGACACACTGCATATTGTCCTCACAATAGTTATACAAAGCACAGTGTGTGGGCATGACCCACCTTCCTATTGATGTTGCAAGGAAAGAAAAAATAAAAAAGAATTCTTCTCTTTGAATTAAGAGGAAGCAGACGCATACACAGTCCAATGTTCTACAATTGCAGCAGGCCACCAGTTAAACTTGCAACATTGGAGGCTATTGATCCAAGCCTCCTACAGCTCATCTCGCCAGTCTAGCTCATGTTTCATGCCTTGTAATTAAGCTTTTTTGCTGGGTGATCAAGGGCAAGACAAATCAAGACCTGTATAACAAAACATTCATCTTTTGTATCTTCCAAGGTCAAATCCCCTCAGGATTAACTTTGGAACCATATATAGTGCTTTGTAGAACCATTGTCAGTGTCAGCCTTCGGGACGAGTCACGGCCTTTGCTTGGTCAGTTTGCTTTCTGTGAAAGCCTGAGAGAATGTTTTTCTCTGGGTGACTCTCGTTAGGCACACTATAGTTCATTTATCCCTTTTCTCTGAGGTCTCATAAACTCCTTGGCCAGAAAATTTGGGACACCTCTGAGTTTTAGCATATTACAGCACAGGTTCACTTATGTCCTGAGTCCTTACTGACTTTGAAGGGCTAGGGCCAAAATATTGGCTATCTTCATAGCCCTTCTTTTTCTCCAATTTTTGGTCTGTTAACTTACATTCTCAACCCTCCCCAGAAAAGCTTCACGATACTGTTAATCTATAACATATGTAATTGAGCTTATCATCACTGGCTTTCTGAATATCAAATATGTTTGACTTAGCTTAGAACTGATATTTTCTGACAAGGACTGACTATAAAACTATGGTAATAAACCTATTTTGATCTAGTATGTGAGTCAAAAATTAATAGGACAAAATTGAGTTATAAGCTTGCATTTATTCTGTTTATTTTATTCTTGGTTTTCAACAAATGCTCCATAGCAGCCCAATGAGCACATGAGTCTTTTGAGAAACTGATGTAAAAATACTGAAACACTAATTATGAAATCTATGAACAGGGCTGAGGTTGTAGCTCAGTCGCCCAGTGCCTTCGTAGCAAGTGAGAGGCCCAGAGTTTCTCAGTACCAAAAAAAAAAAGAACCTTTACGGTGCATACCTGTAGTCCCAGCACTTGGGAGGCTGAGGCAGGAAGATCAGTGCAAGTTCAAGACCAGCCTGGGCTATAAAAAGTGAGCTCAAGGCCAGCTTGAACTGCATAGTGAGACCCTGTCTCAAAAAAGCAAAAACAAAACAAAATTCTCATTTTGGGCCAGCGAGATAGCTCAGTGATCTAAAGCACTTGCTTAGGCAAGCTTAGGCAACCGCAGGGACAGAGGTTCAATCCCAGGTACCACATGCTATGTCAATCCCACCCCCAGAGGAGGCTGAGCTGGCTATCAAAAAAAAAAAAAAAAAAAAAAATGAAATCAATGAATAGTAACTCCAAATTCAGATTATACCCAAAACTTAATTTAAGCTGGGTCACAGTGCTCAGATTTTAAAATCCTTATGACAAATGGAGAAATCACTCTGTGTTACCTAAAGTCCACCAAAGTTTTTTAAGATAAAACAGAGCAATAACCACAATAGAAAAAATATTAACTTAGGTTTCTTTCATCAAAATATGAATGTCCCAGAAATCAATCTCAGGACCTTGCGTTTTCTGCATTCTCAACCCCTATAACTTTTTTTTAGAAGAGTGACTTAAATACAAAATGCATTTGGAAGAGTTAAAAGAATTAATGTTTGTTGAGAAGTGTTGATGTTTAATTGTTTGATCAGTCATACACACCTATGTCTGCTGATCTATACTGATATGATGATGAAAAATATGTAATGCAACCATTGTTAAACTTTTCTTTAAAAAATAAAAACAAAAACAAAAAAATGAATGTCTATCCATAAAATGTCAGCATTAAGAAAATTAGTAGGAAAAATAACAGCATGAGGAAATATAAAACTATGTATCTAACAGAGGACTAATTTAATTATAAATATAAATATAAACATATCAAGTTCATAGTGGTTTTTTTTTTTTTTTTTTTTTTGTCTTTTTGAGACAGGGTCTCGCTATGCAGTTGAGGCTGGCCTTGAGCTCACTTTTGTAGCCCAGGCTGGTCTTGAACTCGCACCAATCCTCCTGCCTCACCCTCCCGGGTGCTGGGATTACAGGCGTGAGCCACCACGCCCGGATTCATAGTGGTTTTATTTATGCTTTTAAGTAGAAACAAATCTGAAACAGCATTCAGCTCAGCCTTGCTAAAAGGAGTTTCTGATTGTGGTCACTATGTGTGGCCTTTATTCTGGTGAACACGGCCACCTTCCCTAGAGTGCTCTAAGCACTGGAATATCTGGAGACCAAGGGCATATAAGTTTAGAAGGACATGTCATTTTGTCCACTACTCCCCTACAGTGAGGTGCTTTGTGGTGGATTGACACGTGCTGAGCAACTTGAAACACCCAGCTGAAATGAATCAGCAAGGTGCTGGCCCACCTAAGGACTGTGCCCAACAAAATCAAAAGGGAAACGGGAAAAAGTGGTGCTGTTAGGGAACTGGTGGTTCTCCAGGGGCTGTTGGTTCTCCTGGAGGAGCCTGGCATACGGTTTTCCCAATGGTAACTCCATTTTCCTCATCATTGGAGAAGCTCAGGACCTTACAGTTGCTGAGGATGGCTGAGGTACTTTTCAAGGGAGCTCCAGTTCATGCTTTGAGTGTTGCTTCCTGCCTCAAGTTAAGATCCCTCAGCTGCTAACACAGATCCTTCATCCTGTTGTCACAGATTTTCTAGCTTCCACCCCTGATCTTTGAGCCTTCCCAGCAGAGATCTGTGAAATAATCCTGCGTGAGAATGCTTGTGTGCTCTTTGCCTCCACGTGGACTTGTGGGGCACAGTGCCATGGGCTCTAGGTCTTTAGCCGGTCTCGTGTAGGACATTGCCATGGGACCCAGGCTGTCAGCTGGATTGCTTTGTCTTCAGTGTGTGCACAGATATCCTGCACTCTTGTACTTGACTCTTTGGGTTACTACTACAAAATAATCTAAATTATGTGTCCTGTATTAAATCGTTTTCCTTGTGAACTCTGACTACAACATGATTTGATCAGCACTTACATTAGACACAATTGTTTGCACTCTATGTACCATGTTTGAGGAATCTATTTATACTCTCTGCAGACCTCCTTATCACCAACCTTCCCAAGTTACTCAATAATGATGACTAAAAAATCAAGCCATTAATAATTACTAAGAAATCTATGAGAAATTTATACATCTTGTCCATATAAAGCACGCAATCAGATGGACCTCTTAATATTCTGGCTACCGGGATGACTTATTTCCACTCTTAGCTTTCAGGATTACCTTGAATGATAGTATCTCAACTATCCACTTGTACTTTTTGTTGGTATATTGTGCAGGGCTAACGTGAACTTTTTTTTTTTTTTTTTCATTCAGTAGTTAGAAAAACCCTTCCATGAGACCAGAGGTGTGTATTGAGCAACATAATGTACTGTAGCAGGAAGAGTCAGCCCCTGTATGACGTTTCTATTTCATTATAAGAGTTTCTATGCACACTCAACCTCACGACTTAGTGGGAAAAGGAAAAAATACCCACCTAATATCAAATAGAAAGCTTAATATATAATAATATACAAGCATATAGTAATATACACTGAACTTCTTTCAGTGGTAGGTGACACAAAGTGGAGCAAAATGTCTTTCATTTTTGAGGTTTTATGTTCATAAACTTCAAACCATTGAATTCGAAACAGAGAAATTGATAGATTTCTGAGTTCTTATGGCATTTATCACACTCTGTTTGCTTTGCAAATATCATCCCAAACAACATGACTAAATAGTTTTACTTTCTGTTTTGCAATGATCCTAAAACAATATCTTAGAAATCCCATGTATAATAATTGGACTATTGGGTGGGTGGATTTCCCATATTTTCATATTAGTAGCAAATTAAATAGCTTCTGCATTAGCTTCCAGCTCCTGATGTAACAATTTACCACAATTTTGAGTGTTGCTTCCTTGAGTGTTGTTAGTGACTTAAGTCAACGCAAATTTATTTACACTTCTGTAGATCAGATGCTTAGAATGGGTTGGCAGTATATGTTGTTCTGAAAGCTGTAGGGAAGAATCCACTTCCTTGCCTTTTGAAGCTTTTAAAGCCTGATTCATCCACTTAGTTCTACTGCTATAAGCACATCTTTTGTGACTCTCTTATAAGGAACCTGTGCTTAGGTTAGGCCAATGCACACAATCCAGAGTTATCTGTTTTGAGGTGCTTAATTTAATGCATCCCCAAAGTCTCTTTACCACAAAAGGCAACACATTCATTCACAAGGTACCAAGATGAAGATATATCTATATTCTGTCTACCACAACCTAAACTGAAGATAACCTGGAAAATATTTTTTAAAATACTTAAATCCATTTTGTTTTCCAGTGCTTATTACCCAGCACCACCATGAAGATAGAGACAAATATTTTTTTATTTCCTTTGGCCAATTGTCACTGTTCCAACTGTTATCTGTTTTTGTTTTCCTTTGGTTTCAAGAGGAGCTGAAGGAAATGTGTTTTATGAACATAGTGGAAAGAAATAGTGTCCAAGAGTGATACTCTATATCTTGGTTTTAGCACATTTAAGAACTAGTGGGGACTTCGGGTAAATTTTCTTCTATATAAAGTGGAATATTTTTACTGTAAGTATTGGATTTTATGACGTATGTCAAATGCTTGACACAGAGGGTTGCTCTCAACAAATGAAATGAGTTATGACCATAAATATTCATTTAGGTTAAATGTCCTCAATTTGGAAAGCTTATGAAGAACATTAATAAACAATGCAGGTTAGGAGCCATCCTCAGAACATATGATTAGAGTGGTCTGTACTTTTTTAAAGGCAATTATAAAACACACTTGAGAGCATGTTGACTTAGACAAAGTTGGCAAGAATATTAACCATTTTTTGGCTGTGTCTCTCATGAATATCATTGCGCCAGATTTAAAACTCATTTTTAAACGGCATTGTTTAATATATTTTAACAAAAACTTTTCTGGTATAAAGATGTACATCTATTGAAAGATACTTTTTAAAAATGTTTAAACCTGGAAAAATTATCTCTATTTTATCTTAACAAGAGCTGGTTCTACTTAATATTTTTTCTTAATTTGTCAACTAGGAGTCGATAACAGGCTTTCCTATGTTTTTATGTAGTTTCCAAACGTAATGTGGGAAGTAATAACTTCTAAAAATATTATTTGATATATGTGCTATATTTGAACATACTATACAAAGAATTTAGTCCCAATGTGTTTGAAGACATGAGTTTTGTTGCAAAAATGTAATAGTGAGAATTTTTCTTAGATTATCTTTTCAATAAAGATTCTATGACTTCATGAAATTAAACAAAATGATTTAATAAAAATCAAGCAATAAGCTACTGAAGGTAAAATAATCTTAGATCCAATCTAATTGAACAAATTAACAAGATATATGAATTTATCTTTTTGAATATCATGTTAGATATAAAAACAAATTATTGGTGATATATAGGAAAAAATATACTATATTCTGATTTTAGGGCTTTGCATTCTTGTTATTTCTTCTGTGGAATAAGGATTTTTATGATAACTTTTAGAATAACAGCCTTTATTTGAATTCAAATAGACTCTCACCCTGATTCTCACATTTAGCTCCCCATATGGAGAACAAAGTAGAGAAATATATCCATGAAAATGGCTCTTGAGGATCACTGGAACAATTATATTTCATAGCCAATGTTTCATATCATCAGGACAAGTAATGAGAAACAGATTTTTTTTTGTTTCGAAATACATATTTGACTATCAAGACCAGCCAAAATAGAAAAAAAAATATTACTAAAAAGTTTGCATAAATCTTCCCATAGAAGCACAGTTAAAGTAGATTGCTTCTTCAAATAGTTTCCTCTTGATAAGATGATCACTCTAGTGACTTAAAGAGAAAAATATATTTTATATGATTTTCTAACAATTATTTATCATTTATCTCAATTGTAATTTTTCTAAATAAAGGTACATACTTTCTTTGCAAAAGACTTTATGTCTTTTCTCATTAAAGGACAAGCAGCACTTAGGGGATATCTTGATGTTCTAAGCACCTGCCTGGCAAGCACAAGGACCTGGGTTCAATCCCCAATACTGCAGGCTGTGCTGACCCCAGAACTGGATATGGTGGTGTATGCCTGTAATCCCAGTGCTTTTGAGGCTGTGACAGGAGGATCACTCTAAGTCCAAACTGTATAGCAAAACCCTATATCAAAAAAAAAAAAAAAAGAAAGAAAGAAAGAAAAGAAAAAATAGAAAAGCATGCTCAGGTATTTCCTGATCTTTTCTGTTAATAAAATTACAATGAATATGCAGTCTCCAAAATATAACTACATTCCAGTGCATGTGCAAGGGTCAGGAAGAAAATACGAGAGACCCTTTTTATTGTCTATCTTTCATTGAGAAATAAAGCTAGTGTATATTGATAGATAGATGACAATATATGTGTCTACTCTATAAATAAATTTCCATAAGTTGGAAATACATGTGAAACCTTTGTGCTGATGGGGATGTATGAAGAAGTAAAAAAACACTATGCCCACTAAGAATTCTTACCACGAGGAGTAGCTGCCAAAGTGTTAACGCAACATGCGGCCTATGACTCTGCCACCTTCAATATGCCACCTGCCACTGCCTTATAGTCCGCATACTGGAAAGTGGAAACAGGTCATCTCCAGTAGAAATGAAGATGCTTTGCTTCCTCTCCAGTGTCAACTTGCACGTCCTCAGGCATTTGGGCTTCTCCATCTGGAAGGTCCTTAAAAACTCTTCTTCCTAACCTAACCTGTCCCACGAATCTCGGATACACATTAAACTAATGTATGTGTGTGTGTGTGTGTGGGGGGGGTTGTACATAAGTAAATTAGGGATCTATTCTATTAAATTATATTTAGAGTTTTGACGTGTTTTCAGAAATATTAACATAATAATAGTGGCAAAACTGTAACCACTGGCAAATATACAAAAGAAAAATCCTTGTAGAACACAGAGGTGGAGCCTAGTTTTTGAAGTCTACCTAAGAAACCTACGCTGAAATTCTGATGCTGACCAACACCAACAGCGGAAATTTAGGCTATTGTGCAATGCTTCTGAGCCTTAAATTTTTTCTTCAACAAGTGGGAATAATAATAACTAAATAGGCAACCAAGAGGTAAGATAAAATAATTGTTACACACACACACATATATATATTATATATATGTAAAATGTCTAGCACATACTTAGCTGTCAATATTAGCTGTCATTATTACCATATATGATTAAATTTGATGGTTGCTGCCAACAAAACATACATGAACTTTATAACAGAAAATAACTTGAGCAACCAAACTAACAGTGTCTTTCTGACACAATCAATACCCAAAGTGTTTTATCTCTGATTAAGCTAGACAAGAATTTCTTTATATGTATGATAAATTTGTTTTTCACAAGTTGTTATATTGCTCTCCTTATGATTACCTCAAAAAACTAAGAAAAATTTTTAAAATTGTTTTTAATTTTGTTATTTTGTCACAACAATTTCTTACTATATCCTTACCTTTTACAAAATAGTTGCTAAGGTTTCTGACAAAAACAGATTGAAGAGTCAAAACATCTGTGGCACAGATATAAATAAGAATATGGTATAAAAACTTCTCAAAATGAATTTTTCTTCTGTGTGTGTTTTTGTGTATATATACTGAAAAAGAATCTTGAAGGACATTTTCATATAAACCAATAATATGTGGTAATAATTTAAAATTATTAGCATGTATTTCTCTTCCTTTCTTTGTTCAAATTATTGTAAGGAATCAGTTTCATAGGAAAGAGACTGTAATTTGTCACTAGAGGGCCAGAGGCATGGATTAGTGATGGATCACATGCTTAGCATGCCTGATGCCCTGCACTCAGTATTCCTTGGACTGAAGGAAGGAAGGAAGGGAAAAGGGGGGAAAGGAGAAGTAAAAAAGGAAGAAGATATACAAACGAAAGTTGTTACAGACAAATAAAGAAAATAGTAGATTCATCTGCAAATATGCAAAATAGAATTTTGCCATAATTAGCAACAAGACAAGATCGTAATTGAGAGTTGTCTTAGTTACTCTTCTCTCATTGCTGGGACAAACACCTGACACTCAAAATGAGGGAAGGAGAGGTTTATTTAGCTCACAGTTACTCAAAGTTTCAGTCCATATTCAGCTGGCTCCAAGGCAGAGAGGCACAAGGCAGAAAACAACCTTTCTTGGTGGCAGCCAAGAGCAAGAGATCAGGGAGAGAGCTAGCAGCAGCTCAAGCAGCTAACTTCTCTTCCTTTCTTACACTGACATGCAAAATTGCCTGCCCCAGGGGAGATGCAGTACCCATTTCCACAATAATCAATTACAAATTTCAGAAGTTGTGCCATGACTGCATAAGGCTTTGGGGGGACACCTACACACAAACCATAACAAGAGTGCATGTCAAGAATTGCTTAGACTGCCTCATCTTCTTCCTTAAACAACGAAAAGTTTAAGGGTCTAGCTCACAAGGGCCTCCTATATGTGAAGCGAATTCTTTCTCATAACCTAAAAAGCAGCTATGGTTGCTACTGTTCTACAGTAGAAATAAGAAAGGGAAACAGATGTCAGTTTGATGGAGAGGGGGAATAGGAAGAGAACAAGAAAGGGAAGAGTGAGATGACAGGTATGACAATCATTTCCCCTAAACTTAATTTCAGAGAAAGGAAAGGTGAGTGAGGAAAGGACATTATCCCTAGTATATCACTGGGAGACCCAAGTTCCTATTTAGCACTGTAGAAGGAGTCCACCTGTAGGATTGTCTTGAACCAAGCTGGTATGTAGCCATAATTCCTTAGTAGCCTATGAAGCTGGAGAGATGAGTACTTTATGACTTATCTTTCCCCAGCTGATGTCCAGATGTAAGTAGTATGAATCAGTTGACAAAGGAACGGAGCCTACTGAAAGGGATAATATGACCCCTGACATAAGATAGGTAGTGATTTGGGGGCCATAGAGTCAGAGGACATAAAAATATCCCTTGTGGGCTGACCAGATAGCTGAGGGGATTAAAGTGCCTGCTTAGGCAGATGCATGGATTGGCTCAGTCCCTGGTGGGCTGTGCCAGCCTCACCCCCAAGGTATGTGAGCCTGTGACTGAGACTGGGTATGGTGGCACATGCTTGTAATTCCAGTGTTTGGGAGGCTGAAAACAGGAGGATCACTATGAGTCCAATCTGTATAGTGACATTGTGTAGACCCTGTACTAAATGCATTAATAAATAAATAAATACTCCTTGGCTCTACTGCTGGCAGGAAATTAAGTAAATAAGATGATGATGTCAAAATCTGTGAGGATAAGATACACCAGTTTATGAGTAAAATGCTTCTTGGGCCAGGGAGATAGCTCAGGGGAATAAGTGCTTGCCTGGAAAGTTCAGGGTTCTGAGTTCAATCCCTGAAATGACACACACACAAAAGACACTGCCTTTTGATTTGAGCATTGAAGTCTGCCTCAGTTTGAAAATGTTAGCCAGACCTATTACACAAGTCTACAACTACCTTTCCAAAATAACCTTGCAAGTTTCTTACACCTGGCCTGAGTTAGAAAACCTACATTTTAAATCCTAAACTTCCTTTTCTGTTTTCCTTTTTTGTCATTTTCTAGAGTACAGAATCTATTAATTTCTCAAAAGATAATCCTTTGAATAAAAATTTTAAGACTTTGGATACACAAAACTGTCTTTATTATTCCCTTATCCTTCAATTAACAGTTTTAGTTTATATCTGAAAATCCTGTTGCTAAGTGAAAACTTGTTAAATTTAAAAATAGTTCCATTAATTTTAATGGGAAAAGCTATGATTGAATTCTTCCTCAGTCCAAATGTGCAAATTATTTTCACTGAAAATTATATTGGTTGAGCAAGGAAAATATGTTCATACAAGTAAAATATAACAGTCTAAAAATAAACAAATATAATTTTATGTCAAATATAATATAAGGAAATTTACTATTCTCACCAACAGAGAAAGAGCAAACTGGACAGTAGGTGATGGTTAGTGAAGGAATGTTCCAGAAAATAATTGCTCAAGACAGTGGATAATAAGTTGATCACATTTCAGACAGGCATTTAAATTTGTATTAGGCATGCTTTACGGTAATTTTACTTGTTTAGAACTTTGTAGGCATTGATTCAATTTTTTAATTGAACCATAAAAACGGAATGAAATTCCACCACTTGCTGTAACAGAGGTAGAAGTGGAGGACTCTATACTATGTGAATTATGAGCGGCACACAAAGACAAACATCGCCTGTTTTCATAGGTGGAAGTTAAAGACTGATCTCATAGAAGCAGAGATAAAGTAGTAGTGACTGGAGATTGGAAAGAGCATGAAGGAGTAAGGGATACAAGGGTACAGGAGAGCAACTAGATAAGAGGAATCACTTCTAATGTCGTACGGCATGGTAGGGTAACCAGTATTGAGGAAAAGCAAATGAATTAAATATTTGAAAGTAGCTGTTAGAGGGAATTTGGAATGTTTCCATCCTCACAAAAAGATAAGTGTCTGAAGTGATAGCTGTGTTAATTATCTGGATCTGAGCATTATATTGTATGCATGTGTTAAAATGTCACACCCCACTGCGTAAATATGTGAAACTACTATGTTGGTTTAAAAAAAAAAGTCCTTCTTAAAGTTTAAATTTAAAAAGGCTAGCTCACTCAGTGTACATCACATTGCCAGGTGTCACCTGCTTTTTGTTGCTGATTGAACAGCTTTATCTAATACCACACACAAAAAGTAATGCTTTATGATAGCATAAAATACTTGGCTTACTTGCTATTGCAGAGACAAAATACTCAACACCCATAACCTAAACAAGAAAAAGTTTAATTTGGCTTGTTGTTTCAGTCCATAGGGAACTGATTGCAGGGCAGAAAAGTAGCCTGGGGGAAGGGCCTGGACAAAGGACAGCTACTTGTGCCATGGCAGCTATGGAACAAAGAGAAGGGAACCATGAAACCAGGAAGCACAAAGAAGGGAGGATCCAGGGACAAGAATGCACCTTTCTGATAATGCCTTTGGTGATGCACCTGTATCTAGGGCGTGTCTCCTGGTTGCTAGTTGGCTATGAACTCAACAATGGAGTATAGAGCCCCAGTGATGCAAATTACCAGTCAAATATATGAGATTTGGGGAAGGAAACATTTCAGATCTTAACCATAACATTCCAGCCTTGGTTTCCAAAAAACTCATATCTTTCTCATTATGAAAATTGTATTTTATCCACCTCTAAGAGTTACCAAAGTTTTTCATAGTCCCAGCATTGTCAAAAAGTCCAGTTCCAAAATATGCTCTGAGACTGAAAGCAAATTCTGACTGTGACCCTTTGAAGAAAAAAAAAAAAAAAAAAAACTTCCAAAATATATCAGCAGAGTAACTATTCTTATTCCAAAGGAGAAATAGCAAAAACATGAAGAAATAAGACAAAAGAAAGACTTAAACCCAAGCTGGGCAACACTAAATCCCAAAGCTCCATATCCAACATCCAGGACAAGTTGTGGTAAGATGTGAACTCCAAGGAGAGCCCAGGACAGCCCCTATCGCATTAGCAGTTGGAACACATATTCTCTCTCTCCCTTGAAGTAGCTGTGTTTACTGCCTGCAACTTTCCTCAGCAGACAGTTCAATTTTTTGTTATGTCCAACTTCTGATGGTTTCCTGGTATGTTTGGCCTCATGTTCTGAACTTCATATACTACACAATCAGGAGCACTGTCTGAACTGTCAGACCTTCTTTTCACATCTATGTGGAAACCTCTGTGATCCTGGAACTCTAACTCTGTGCGCTGTGCCAACATCCCACTGATGATACCAAGGTTTGGTGTTTGCTTAAGTCACTGATAACCCTCACCCTACAAAGAAAACTTTTAACAGTGAATGCTCTGGTCCTTCCCTCTAATTAGATTTGCTTTGTAAATACTAAATCTATAACCTGAACAAAATTTATAAACATTAAAACCACTTAGCAGTCATTAATGGAAATCAGGCTTATTAAACTGTTTTAAGGAGTATCTAGAATGTGTGTCTCTGTGTACGGCAGCTAGGCAGATAGATTGTCAGGAAGTCACCAAAGGGATTCTCTTATTCAAAGCTTTATTTTTTCTAAGTAGAATTTGAGAATAGTTCAAGGTATTAGAATATTTTTTCAAGCAATATATACTGAAAATTACAGTGGGAGGAAAAGAAGCATGACTCCATCCATCTGTGTGGGAGATGCAATCGAAAAAAATAATACTGATTACCAGATCAGTGAGATAGTTCAGCAGCACAAGTGCCTGCCTGGCAAGCACAAGGTCTTGCATTCAATCCCCAGCACCACAAATAAATAAATAAATAATAATAATAATAGGAACAAGAATAATAATACTGAATACCAATACAAATATGCTCTACAGAGTTAAACAATTTTTCATTTACTCATTTAATACCTTCAATTGATAGCTAGATTTACAGCCTCAAATTTTCCTCTGAGCATATAGAAATAGTCTTTTGTCCATTCAAAAACAAATTTTCTACCTCATTATCTTTCTGTTTCCATTTTTTGTTTCTGTTTTTCTCTTTGTTTTCAGGCAGGGCACACTGTAGCCCAGGACTCATGTAGCTCAGCCTGGTCTTGATCTCACTGTGTGAGATTTAGCTTAAGCTGGCCTTGAACTCTGTGATCCTCCTGAGTCAGCCACCAAAGTGCCAGACTACAAGCCTGTACCTCCTTCTTTCTATCTTTTGTAATATACCTTTTCTTCTGAGTAATTTACAAAGATTCACTGATGAAAGGCCCTTACAACAAATGAAGAAGTATAGATTTGCTTCAAGAAAAGAATCAAGAGCTGGGTGTGGTGGCGCACGCCTGTAATCCCAGCACTCGGGAGGCTGAGGCAGGAGGATCGGTGCGAGTTGGAGACCAGCCTGGGCTACAAAAGTGAGCTCAAGGCCAGCCTGAACTGCATAGTGAGACCCTGTCTCAAAAAAGACAAAAAAAAAAAAAAAAAAAAAAAAAAAAAAAAAAAAAAAAAAAAAAGAATCAAATATAAGACAGATTAACCATATTCTTTCCTTGATATTCCAGATAGATAGATAGATAGCTAGATAGATAGATAGCTAGCTAGCTAGATAGATAGATAGATAGATAGATAGATAGATAGATAGATAGATGGCAATAGATTGAGGTTTATAATTCATGAAATCATAACTTTAAACTTTTCTATGTAAAGATTATGCTCACTTAGAACAAAGGTTACATTACTGGTTATTTGTAGCCCCAATCTAACACAAGTCATGCAAAATGAAGAACTTTTCCCAGCTGTAGATAAAGACAACTGCAATGTGTAGAGGAAAACATAGTAAAATGCAAACTACTAAAGAATTGGACCTATGCTGTTAGCTTTGGAGCTGCAGAAACAGTATTTATAGAGGTAAGAGGAAGATAGGACAAAGAATGTGGGAGACTTTATATACTAGAAAAGACAAGAAAAAAAATTACCTTATAGATTATCAAGAAGAGAATGTATCTCTGCTATCATCCTGATTTTTGCTCAGTGAGATATATTAAACTTCTGACCCACAAAACTATAAGATGATATGTTTATGTTGTCTTATGTCACTCAGGGATAATTTATTGTAGCAGCTATAGAAAACTAACCCATAAACTTCAATAAATTTTATAGCCTATTCTGTTTTTGAAAAGAAGTTGTTCAAATAAAAATCATAAGAGTAAAAATACTCTCCAAAATAAACCTGGAAACTGAAATTTCTGGGTATTTCATGATAATCTATAATTTTGCACATCTGAAATTGTCATAAGAAAGTAATAGTTTTCTTTATGATAAAAAGTTTAAAATTGAACAGAAAGCTTCTTCATAATACCAAAAATAATCTTGCATACCAAACAAAAATCTTATATAATTTGATAAGATTTATCCAGTATCTTATATAACAAAGGAAATACTATATCAATCTTTTTTTCTGTTTCAAAATATAAATTTGTCATCATATGGTCAAGTCCCAAATGATAAAATATAATTGTCAGAGATTAAGAATGGATGAAATTAAATTTTTTATGATAGATGTTAAATATATTTTAATTCTAAGGCTTAGGTATATGAATAAAACCATATTTCAAAATTCACTGAGATGTCAATGAAAATAATTAACATCTGTAAGTGCAATATCATGGAGATTTTGGAAAGAAGCAATAAAAGCTTAACTATCTAGAATGTTGCTTTGATGGGGGAAAAAGTCTATTATAAAATGAGAAATACAAATTACATATAAAGGCATAGTAAAATAAAACAACCTAATGTACTATCTTAGTTACTCTTCTCTCATTGCTGGGACAGACACCTGACCCTCAAAATGAGGGAAGGAAAGGTTTATTTAGCTCACAGTTACTTGAAGTTTCAATCCATATTCAGCTGGCTCCAAGGCAGAGAGGCACATGGCAGAGGGCAACCTTTCATGGTGGCAGCTAAGAGCAAGAGAGCAGGGAGGGAGCTAGCAGCAGCTCAAGCAGCTAACTTCTCTTCCTTTCTTACATTGAAATGCAAATTACCTGCCCCAGGGGAGGTGCAGCACCCATTCTCACAATAATAGATTACAGATTTCAGAAGCTGTCCCAAACAGCTATACACAAACCATAGCATGTACTAAAAAGAAAACCCCTGGAGCATAGTCAAAACAGTATACTTCCCTGGGCCTGGGAGACAGCTCCATGGCACAAGTGCCTGCTTGAGTGAGTTTGAACCCTGGTCCCCCCAAAAACCAAATAAACAAACCATATACTTTCCATGATAAAATGATCATTGGTGGCATTAGGATCCAAGACTATGACATAAAATATTTGACATCCCATAAAGCCTTGCTTTAAACATCATGAGACAACTCAGAAAACCTGGCTTTTAAGGAGTTTAAAGGCTGGGAAATCAAAACAAGTTAAAGTGAAATGATGGAATTGTTGTATAAATATGATTAATACAGAATTACTACATTTGTGTACAAGAAAGGGAGCGGTAAAATACAATCAAGCAGAGAATGTGAGAGTCAGGCAGCTATTCCTAGAAATAAGCTGGGTTACAAGGTGAATGAAATAAGTGGGTATGTGCTAAGAGAATCAGAGATAAGAAAGTGCTTCAGAGACCACATAGACCTTCCATAGTCCTTCCATTAGATTTTCACCATTATCCAGTCGGGACTTAGACTTTTATTATTAGTCCAGCCCACCCGCTATTCATTAAACTAGAAAATATTTGTGGAGTGTCACTCACAAAGTTGCAGCATTTTCCTTTCTTTCTCATGTTTTTCAATTTGGGACCATTTGAAATAAAATTGTTTTCTGGGAGAGATAATAGAGAAAGACATTACACAATGTTAACATCCAATTATACCCCATACCGTTCTCTCCTCTCTCATCCCTAATTTCATTAGATTAAAAAAAACCTTGAGGTACTTTCCAGCTACCTATTGAATGTCGTTGCTAGAGCAATCTTCTACAGTGCCAAATATTATCCTTTCCTCTTTACTATTTGCCCATCAAAATCATTCACCCCATAGCCCAGTTCTTCAGGGTTTTAAATTTAAGAGTAGAAGTGAAACAAAGGAAAGTTTAGAAAGAAATAGGAAGAGTTCAGCACAGCTTGATTATGTTTATAGAGTTTATAGGTCCTAGTTTTATAAACAAAGTCAAGAGAAATTAACCAATAGAGAATGTGTGGATGAATATATTTTTAAAGCCTATCATTCTTGAATAAGACATAAAGAGTTCAGGGTCTAAAATTGTTGAGGGCCTCAGCATGAGCCGCTCCCAAAAGATGGCGCCGGCTTCCTGCTTCCAGGTTGTCCTGCGGCGAAAACAATTTAGCTGTAATCTGCTTTTGCCTGGCAACCGATGTAGTAACCAATCAGATTTGACTGTGCGAGCGATGGTGATTGGTGGGCGAGGTGCTATATATGAGGGAAGCGCGGGCTGGAGGGTGAGAAGAGGTAGAGATGTAAAAGGGTGGAGGATCTTGTTAGATCCTGGCTGCTGTACTGAATAAAAGTCTACAAGCTTAAGTCCGGCGTTCAAGCCTTTGTGTTGCGGCGCCGGACATCTGGTGGCCCGTACGGGGAAATCTCCAGTCCTTCTCTCCTTCTGGCCAAAGGAGTCGGCTGACAGAGCTT